>JANJGK010000048.1:4977058-5002058 GCA_039081455.1 Macrobrachium rosenbergii
ATGGAAAGTAGATCAGTAGTTTGGGGCCTCCATTCCAAGTTGATTGTGTTACCGAAGTGTGTCGCAAACCGGCGGTGTTCCAATTTGATTGTGCTTGTATCACGAATGTGTAACATGTTAAAGAAGCGTACCATCCGTGATATATTCCATGTAACTGAATGACATAAGGTGGGGGTTGAAAACGAGTGAAATTGTGAAGCATAATGACATAAGACGGTTTGTTGCCACGTTCATGGCGTCCACCCGTGGGCGGGGAGTCTACCCCGGTCTTGGTCATGGAGCCCCCATAGGCTTTCTGCTCGCTCTCCCATGCATAGGAAACAGGACATAGACGACAAACCTTGACTGTTGCAAGGAAATTAAAAGCAAAATATTCAACTGCTTGGCCACGTATCCACATGTACCTTCCAGACGCACCAAAGCAGAGGAAGGATGGGGGGAGGGTACATTTCATGGGTGTGAGGAGGGGAGTGGAGGTGCCTCATAGTGATAAGCTTGGGCCTAAACGTTGCACTCAAGGTCAAGTTCCCCCAGTATGTTATGGTGTGGGGGTGTTTTTTTGTATGGTGGCTTGGGGGATTTAGTGTTCCTTCCCAATTCTGCCCAAGAGCGAGCACGTCAACAGAGATTTTACCTGACGCTGTTAGGCGACGTTTTGGAATCTTCCCTTGAGAAATCGGGTGCAACCATTCTGCAGCAAGACGGTGCAAGGTGCCACGCTGCCAATTATGTCACTGATTCACTCCTACCAATTATTACGTCACTGATTGGCTAAACAATTGCCAAATTAAGTCTTGTCCAGGCAGGTCCCCTGATTTGTCCCCAGCAGACAACGTTTGGGCAATGGTCAAGTCTTGTTGAAGGGCAGAGGACACGACAACCCTCGACAAACTCGGACCGCCATACACTCGAACTGGGACAGCTTTGAACCCTTCCGAGGTGCTGAAACGAAAGGGCGGGCCTACGAAGTATCACTAGACGCATGGGTGAGTGTTACAAATAACTTTTTATAATTGTGTCTTACGCTTGCCATTGTTTCTTTGTTAGACCAACTCACCTGAAAAATTATCGTATTTGAATGTGGCCACAATTTACGTATAATTATATATATATGTATTATACATTATACATATATATATACATAGACACACACATATGTATATACTGTAATATCAGCTACTTGAGTGTTTATCTTCTGGCAGACTGTAACTTAAACATTTGTTTTATTAATTACTGTTCAGTTTTTCATGAGTTCATTTGAGCCTAGTTGTGCTTCCCCTCAACGAAGGTTGTTATTTGTTAATTGGTACCCCGCCCATGGAAAGTTCCCTTTATTTTCATGTATGAGTTTCGTTGGTTTTGGTCTCCGCCTCCTGCCAAGTTGGACTGTTTAAGAGGCAGCATACATATGTTCGTCTGCAGCGACAGAGATTGCGTTCGGCTCTGTTGTGGGGAAGTTCTCGGCTTTATTCACGGCTTGTATTTCAGTGTGGCAGTCACCTTCTTGCACCATTGCTCTGCTATATGTGGACTGACTGTCTTCAACCCCGTAGGCGGGTAGTGCCGTCAGTGCACCTCACATGGTGCACTGTAGGCATTACTTTTTACTGTGCCTGCGCTCATATTCTTTCTTCCAGCCGACTTTCCACCTTCTCTGACAAGTATTTCAAAGTGCAACTGCGAGGTTTTCCTCCTGTTACACCTTTCAAACCTTCTTGCTGTCAATTTCCTATTCAGCGCTGAATGACCTCATGTGTCCCAGCGCTTGGCCTTTGGCCTAAATTCTATATTCCTCCCTTCCTTCCTAATATCTGCAAGTGGTCTCGTCTGCTGCTGATGCATCACTGTCGCTGAAGGCTGAAATCTGAATGCTCACACCTCACCCCCTTGTACCCACGGGTGCACTCTCAGGGGTGCCAGGACCATCGCCATCGCCCACATCCTGAGCTCTCGTCTATTGTTGTGGTGACGCCTGCAGAGTCTTCCTGCAAACAGCCGTTGACTCGAGATCTGAGGGGGGGCAGGACGCCTTTTGGTTACGAAGGAGAGTAAGCATCTGATTCTGTGCCTTCTTTACATCCAAGGAATTGACTCATTCCCTTATGTTTAGTGTCCTGGGACGACCAATGCGTCGAAGTGCCAACGAAACCATCAGTCACAGGGTAAACTACTTCAGTGCGGAGATTGCGTTTTTTTTTTCTTTTTTGCCCGGTGTGGGGAACATATCTAATGGTACGTTCCTGCAAATACTGTGTTGAGTTAGGTTAAGGATTTCCTTCTTTCATCTCCCACTTATTACTGACTTACTGCGGAAGTTGTTCATCTCCCTCATCTATAGTGTACGGTTGAGTGCGGCTTTGAATGGGAATTATAGGTGAATGTGTTTATGCGCTTGGCCATTAATTCGGGGACTTGTGTACATGACTTATTGTAATCAATCTAGGCATTTACGTTACAGGTTTCAGTTACCCCAATCGTTAGAGTGCATTTTACTGTCTATATTGCTGGTAAATCTTACTCTTTAGCTTATAAGCTATTGTTTTAAGGGAAATCTTTTAGAAGGCCTAGCAAGAGCCTGGGAATGTTATTGAAAGTTTCAAGTGAAAAACAGGCTTTATAATAAATTATCACATCAGGACAACACAGTTCTTAACTAATATATTTATATATATATATATATATATATATATATATATATATATATATATATATATGTTATATATATAGGCCTATATATATATATATATATATATATATATATATATATATATATATATATATATATATATATGCTGTTTGGGCATATGTTCTCTTACGCACTTTCTTTTGAAGTCAGTGGCGTTGTTCTCATCAAGACTTTGAATCAGTCTATCCTTTTTCTTTTTGTCTTCAGTCACGCTTCTCAGGAATAACGGAAAACTATATGAGATTTACTTTTTTTTTTCTTTTTCTAGTCGACGGACCGTTTCTCCACCTCTCTCTACATGTATATTATATATATATATATATATATATATATATATATATATATATATATATATATATATATATATATATATATATATATATATATATATAGCGTCACATTGACATTTAAGGGAGAAATCAAAAGAACGCCTTGAGACTAAATATACCACAACACGTTTCGTAGAATCCTTAACTGAGTTAGTAACGTGGCCCAAGAATACTAGAAAAGAAAAAGAATTGAGAATCAATAAACTACGAGCAGCCCCTCGAGAAATTATTATGATTTTACCCAATAGATTAATTTTCCCGATGGGAAAGGTGATGTCACTAGGTGAAGCAATTTTCTTACCTCACCTGGTTTTAGTTTTCTGTAGAAGAAAACTGTTGTGCCGGCTTTGTCTGTCCGTCCGCATTTCATTCTGTCCGCACTTTTTCTGTCCGCCCTCAGAGCTGAAAAACTACTGAGGCTAGAGGGCTGCAAATTGGTATATTGATCATCCACCCTTCAATCATCAAACATACCAAATTGCAGCCCTCTAGCCTCAGTTGTTTTAATTTTATTTAAGGTTAAATTTAGCCATAATCGTGCTGTCAGCAATATAGGATAGGCCGCCACCGGGCCGTGGTTGAAGATTCGTGGGCCCAGCTCATACTGCATTATACCGGGACCACCGAAAGATAGATCTATTTTCGGTGGCCTTGATTATGCGCTGTACAGAAAATTCGACAGCGCCGAAGAAACTTCGGCGCATTTTTTACTTCTTTTCTTGTTATTACTCGAGTTGGCACGGACATTTCTTTTTGGGGGAAGTGTCTTGGAACAGCTGATCAGATATGAAGCAACTATCTCCTTGGGTTGTGTTAAAAAAAAAATTTTTCTGTACGCTATTTAATGGCATAGGCCTAAGGCATTTCAGTACAACTGACATAATAGTATACAAACGCCCCAACATTGGAACAGAATTATTTAGGTTAGAGTTAAACCTTGTAATGGCTCAGATCAACACGTGACCTGGTCTTCAGAAGTAAAATATTTTTTAAAAATCCTCTTACGTCAGTTTGGAAAAGAGAGAGCAGGCCAGATATGTTAATATACTCGTCATAAACACATTCAAAAAAATTACCGAACGGGCTCTTGCTGAGGCGGATGGCGTCTGCCTCATTTTAATATTATTATACGTTTTGATGAAATGGCCAAAAGGCGTATCTTCTAAATCTTACTTAAGGACAGAATTGACCTTTAAGCTCAGGTAATTTACGTATGAGATAATTAAATTTCTTTCCTTTTACTTATTTTAAATTCACATTAAAAATTTACAGCCCGAAATGGTTTTCCTTACTTGTTTGTGAAGTAATTTTTTTTATTCCTGGGAATTCTTGAGAAAAGTGGAAATCAAAGATTACTAAGTCTTGAAGTCTAGAAAGCATTAATGTCCATATATTAGCCTATATGTATGTATGTATGTATATATATGTATATATATATATATTTATATATATATATATATATATATATATAATCACATCACCGTGATTCATATACAAGCGTTAAGCTACAAATGCCCATATTTTTCATATATGTTACCCAAAGGGGAATTTTTTAGTTGATATTAAGTTCGTCGTCTCGTGGGCTCGAACCACGGGAAGACCAAGAACTCCGGACTGCAGTGACGCCTTAAACCACACTGCCATCAAGGCATTGTGGTTTAAGGCGTCACCGTAGTCCTGAGTTCTTGTTCTGTGGTTCGAGGCCACCAGGCGACGAACTTATTATCAACTAAGAAAATTCCCCTTCGGGTAACATATATATATATATATATATATATATATATATATATATATATATATATATATATATATATATATAATATATATATATATATATATATATATATATATATATATATATATATATATATATATATATATTGTTAGGGTTTTTACCACCTTTTTTATTGTTTTCTTTCCTGGGACGATCGAAATGGTTGTTTCCAATTGTTTCCCAGTGGAGGTCGTTCCACCTCTTGTTTTCTGGTGCCCGGCTGCTTGAGCCAGTAAACGTATGGAGACCTGATCAGTTCTAAGCAACATTGGGGGAGGGACTTGGTTAGTTGAGTCAGTAAGGGTATGGAAACCTGGACAGGCCTTTAAGCAGCATGGGCGACCTGTTTGGTCGAGTCAGGATCATGCAACGGCAATGTGTTTCGGGACTTAGGACCAGCAGGGTGGCGCATGCATGCGTGTAGGACCAGCAGAGCCAGCTTCGTCTGGGGTTGCAGCTTCGTCTGCGGCTGCAAGTGCAGCTGCGGCCGTGTGCATATTTGCAGGAGGTGATCTCATGTGTATATCTGGTGTGTGCCTGGAATGCCCTGCACTATTTATTGCAGAGAGTCTTCGAACCTAAGTTTTCTTTCCAAGTGTTTTTCAGAGTTAATGTTCGTTGTACTCGGGGGGGGTTTATGATATTGTTTTCGTGCCAGTTCTTGGTCATGTTCTGTTATTCCTGTTGTTTTGATTATCTTGATCATAGTTTGTGGTCCTGTTTTGTCCATGAAATGTTTTGACACAGGTTTTGTAATTGTCAACTGGCTGTCTTGTGATTTGGTACAAATCTGACTTTGTTTTGGGGTCTTTAAAATTGTAATTCATTAACAGTTGAAATTGTTGATTATGGCTTATGATTAATTTTTGTGAATAACTTAATTTACTGACTCTTGACTCTTTAAAATTGTAATTTACTGACTCTTGGCTCTTTAAAATTGTAATTCATTAACAGTTGAAATTGTTGATTATGGTAAATGGTTAATTTTTGTGAATAACTTAATTTACTGAGTCTTGACTCTTTAAGATTGTAATTTACTGACTCTTGGCTCTTTAAAATTGTAATTCATTAACAGTTGAAATTGTTGATTATGGCTTATGATTAATTTTTGTGAATAACTTAATTACTGACTCTTGACTCTTTAAAATTGTAATTCATAAACATTTGAAATAGTTGATTATGGTCTATGATTAATTTTTGTGAATAACTTAACTTACTGACTCTTGACTACTGATTCTTGTTTAAGCTGTCGTATGGAAGGATTTTTATTTTGACTATGATATACTTAATCAATGTTGTTCTCCAGTAATGACTGTTACTGAGATGAGAGTGTTTTTGGCTTGACCTGATAATTATCGGATTTAGTTAATGAAGTTTTTGTTCTGGAATAATAAGAAAGATATTGAATCGTTTGTAGAAGTTGTAAGTTTTGTGATTAATAAGTTAGTTTTTAAGGTCCCCTCTGTTTGCCTCAGTTGCTGCCGAATTTTCTCAGTCCCGTTCTTTTTTTTTTTTTTTTACTTAAAGAACCTGATGAACCTGATAGTGGTTCATATATAATAAAATATATTATGCAGCTTACATAAACCTATAATCCAGTATACCAGTTTTGAAACTTTGGGGTCAACAACACTGACTTGCGTATAAAGTATAGTTATGCCTCAGGAATAACAATGTTTCTCGTGTTCTGTTATCCAATTTGAAGAACTTCAATCGAAACGTCTCTGTGAAGTGTAAAACTCACTTAAAATTTCAAGTAGGAGTTGTAAGGGTATATGACCTTTTGTTGACCCTCTTGTCCAATTTGTGACGCTTAGATAAATGAAACGGTGATTGACGGGATTCCGGAATGACATTAGGAAATATTCTGTGAATATATAAAAGAATCATTTTGAGCTATATTACCCTAGAATAGAGTGTGTTTATTTAGACATTAAGCTGACCTAAGCTGCTGTTCTCTAAAAATTTACGTTTCTAGGCCTCATGGCTTTCGGCGCCACCCTTTTGCCGGAACGGTGTAAACAGTTTGCTGTTACGCTTTCGTGTCGCCATGGAAGTGGCTTCCTATAGAAGATTTTCATTAGTTTTCATAAGTTACAGAGAGACTAAATGACTAAAACCGAGGTCATATGGTTCTGGAAAACTTGAAGGTATCACTTGAGTCTAGAAGACCAAACTCACTTTGGCTGTGTACAGACATGCAGTTAGGCCTAGAAGACTTCCTAAAACCCTCAGTGTCATCTTTGTTCTTTGGATTTCTCTCCTCAACTTGTATGTAATTCAAATAGCCCTCATTTTATCATTCTTCTGTTAATTTTTCATGTTATTTTTAGCCTCCATCTTACAGAGAAAGATTCGGATTACCTAAAGTGCACAGTTGTTATTCTTTGTGAACTATAGATACTAACATTAAGCGACATTGGGCTTACATTTAGTTAATTAATTATCATGACTTAGCTAAACATTTCGTAGACTTTGGCATTGTAAAAGTCTTTTTTTCCATAAGTGGTGGGAGTACATATGAGAGAGAGAGAGAGAGAGAGAGAGAGAGAGAGAGAGAGAGAGAGAGAGAGAGGAGAGAGAGAGAGAGAGAGAGAGAGAGAGGGGAAAAGAATCTAAGGACTGAAAGGGAGGGGTGGGACCTCCCTTCCTACCCTGTGTCTATTCTCTTTATATCTCTCTTCACAAAGAGAGAGACAGAGAGAGAGAGAGAGAGAGAGAGAGAGAGAGAGAGAGAGAGAGAGAGAGAGAGATGCTAAGGACTGAAAGGGAGGGGTCGGACATCTTTCCCTGCCCTGTGTCTATTCTCTCTCTCTCTCTCTCTCTCTCTCTCTCTCTCTCTCTCTCTCTCTCTCTCTCTCTCTCGTTCACCCAAGGGCTACCCACATTGCTTCTTCAGAAGCAGTCAAAGGTGATTCAACTGTTGGCTTAAGTGTTTCCCCAGTGAAGTAAGTGCCCACAACATTTACTTCCCTGGTGAAACACCCTTGGCCAACAGTTGGCCATCCAAGGGCTGCCCACAATGCTTCTTCAGAAGCAGTCAAAGGTGATTCAACTGTTGGCTTGATAGTTTTCCCCCGTGGAATAAATGCCCACCACATTTCACCTGGTAAAACACCCTTGACCAATAGTTGGCCGCCCAAGGGCTGCCCAGATTGCTTCTTCAAAAGCAATCAAGAGTGATTCAATTGTTGGCTTAAGTGTTGCCCCAGTGGAGTAATTGCCCACCACATTTACCCCTCCTGGTGAAACACCCATGGCCAACAGTTGGCCGCCCAAGGGCTGCCCACATTGCTTCTTCAGAACCAATCAAGGGTGATTCAACTGTTGGCTCAAATGTTTCCCCAGTAGAGTAGCCTAAATGCCCACCACATATACCCCTCCTGGTAAAACACCAATGGCCAACAGTTGGTCGCCCAGGGGATGCCCACATTGCTTCCTCAGAAGCAATCAAGGGTGATTCAACTGTTGGCCTAAGTGTTTCCCCAGTGGAGTAAATGCCCACCACATATACCCCTCCTGGTGAAACACCCTTGGCCAACAGTTGGTCGCCCAAGGGATGCCCACATTGCTTCTTCAGAAGCAATCAAGGGTGATTCAACTGTTGGCTTCAGTGTTTCCCCAGTGGAGTAAATGCCCATCACATTTACTCTTCCTGGCGAAACACCCTTGGCCAACAGTTGCCCACCCAAGGGATGCCCACATTGCTTCTTCAGAAGCAATCAATGGTGATTCAACTGTTGGCTTAAGTGTTTCCCCAGTGGAGTAAATGCCCACCACATTTATCCCTCCTGGTGAAACACCCTTGGCCAACAGTTGGTCACCCAAGGGATGCCCACATTGCTTCTTCAGAAGCAATCAAGGGTGATTCAACTGTTGGCTTAAGTGTTTCCCCAGTGGAGTAAATGCCCACCACATTTACCCTTCCTGGTGAAACACCCTTGGCCAACAGTTGGCCGCCCAAGGGCTGCCCACGTTGCTTCTTCAGAAGCAATCATGAGTGATTCAACCGTTGGCTTAGGTGTTTCCCCAGTTGAGTAAATGCCCACCACACTTACCCTTCCTGGTGAAACACCCTTGGCCAACAGTTGGTTGCCCATGGGATCCCCACATTGCTTCTTCAGAAGCAATCATGGGTGATTCAACTGTTGGCTTAAGTGTTTCCCGAGTTGAGTAAATGCCCACCACATTTACCCCTCCTGGTGAAACACCCTCGGCAAACAGTTGGCCGCCCAAGGGCTGCCCACATTGCTTCTTCAGAAGCAATCATGGGTGATTCAACTGTTGGCTTAAGTGTTTCCCGAGTTGAGTAAATGCCCACCACATTTACCCCTCCTGGTGAAACATCCTTGGCCAACAGTTGGCCACCCAAGGGCTGCCCACATTGCTTCTTCAGAAGCAATCAAGAGTGATTCAACTGTTGGCTTATGTGTTTCCCCAGTGGAGTAAATGCCCAACACATTTACCCTTCCTGGTGAAACACCCTTGGCCAACAGTTGGTTGCCCATGGGATGCCCACATTGCTTCTTCAGAAGCAATCAAGAGTGATTCAACTGTTGGCTTGAGTGTTTCCCCAGTAGAGTAAATGCCAACCACATTTACCCTTCCTGGTGAAACACCCTTGGCCAACAGTTGGCCACCCAAGGGCTGCCCACATTGCTTCTTCAGAAGCAATCAAGAGTGATTCAACTGTTGGCTTGAGTGTTTCCCCAGTAGAGTAAATGCCAACCACATTTACCCTTCCTGGTGAAACACCCTTGGCCAACAGTTGGCCACCCAAGGGCTGCCCACATTGCTTCTTCAGAAGCAATCAAGAGTGATTCAACTGTTGGCTTGAGTGTTTCCCCAGTAGAGTAAATGCCAACCACATTTACCCTTCCTGGTGAAACACCCTTGGCCAACAGTTGGCCACCCAAGGGCTGCCCACATTGCTTCTTCAGAAGCAATCAAGAGTGATTCAACTGTTGGCTTGAGTGTTTCCCCAGTAGAGTAAATGCCAACCACATTTACCCTTCCTGGTGAAACACCCTTGGCCAACAGTTGGCCACCCAAGGGCTGCCCACATTGCTTCTTCAGAAGCAATCAAGAGTGATTCAACTGTTGGCTTGAGTGTTTCCCCAGTAGAGTAAATGCCAACCACATTTACCCTTCCTGGTGAAACACCCTTGGCCAACAGTTGGTTGCCCAAGGGCTGCCCACATTGCTTCTTCAGAAGCAATCAAGAGTGATTCAACTGTTGGCTTGAGTGTTTCCCCAGTAGAGTAAATGCCCACCACATTTACCCTTCCTGGTGAAACACCCTTGGCCAACAGTTGGTTGCCCATGGGATGCCCACATTGCTTCTTCAGAAGCAATCAAGAGTGATTCAACTGTTGGCTTGAGTGTTTCCCCAGTAGAGTAAATGCCAACCACATTTACCCTTCCTGGTGAAACACCCTTGGCCAACAGTTGGTTGCCCAAGGGCTGCCCACATTGCTTCTTCAGAAGCAATCAAGAGTGATTCAACTGTTGGCTTGAGTGTTTCCCCAGTAGAGTAAATGCCCACCACATTTACCGTTCCTGGTGAAACACCCTTGGCCAACAGTTGGTTGCCCATGGGATGCCCACATTGCTTCTTCAGAAGCAATCAAGAGTTATTCAACTGTTGGCTTGAGTGTTTCCCCAGTAGAGTAAATGCCCACCACATTTACCCTTCCTGGTGAAACACCCTTGGCCAACAGTTGGTTGCCCAAGGGCTGCCCACATTGCTTCTTCAGAAGCAATCAAGAGTGATTCAACTGTTGGCTTGAGTGTTTCCCCAGTAGAGTAAATGCCCACCACATTTACCCTTCCTGGTGAAACACCCTTGGCCAACGGTTGGCCGACCAAGGGCTGCCCACATTGCTTCTTCAGAAGCAATCAAGAGTGATTCAACTGTTGGCTTGAGTGTTTCCCCAGTAGAGTAAATGCCCACCACATTTACCCTTCCTGGTGAAACACCCTTGGCCAACAGTTGGTTGCCCAAGGGCTGCCCACATTGCTTCTTCAGAAGCAATCAAGAGTGATTCAACTGTTGGCTTGAGTGTTTCCCCAGTAGAGTAAATGCCCACCACATTTACCCTTCCTGGTGAAACACCCTTGGCCAACAGTTGGTTGCCCATGGGATGCCCACATTGCTTCTTCAGAAGCAATCAAGAGTTATTCAACTGTTGGCTTGAGTGTTTCCCCAGTAGAGTAAATGCCAACCACATTTACCCTTCCTGGTGAAACACCCTTGGCCAACGGTTGGCCGACCAAGGGCTGCCCACATTGCTTCTTCAGAAGCAATCAAGAGTTATTCAACTGTTGGCTTGAGTGTTTCCCCAGTAGAGTAAATGCCCACCACATTTACCCTTCCTGGTGAAACACCCTTGGCCAACAGTTGGTTGCCCAAGGGCTGCCCACATTGCTTCTTCAGAAGCAATCAAGAGTGATTCAACTGTTGGCTTGAGTGTTTCCCCAGTAGAGTAAATGCCCACCACATTTACCCTTCCTGGTGAAACACCCTTGGCCAACAGTTGGTTGCCCAAGGGCTGCCCACATTGCTTCTTCAGAAGCAATCAAGAGTGATTCAACTGTTGGCTTGAGTGTTTCCCCAGTAGAGTAAATGCCCACCACATTTACCCTTCCTGGTGAAACACCCTTGGCCAACAGTTGGTTGCCCATGGGATGCCCACATTGCTTCTTCAGAAGCAATCAAGAGTTATTCAACTGTTGGCTTGAGTGTTTCCCCAGTAGAGTAAATGCCCACCACATTTACCCTTCCTGGTGAAACACCCTTGGCCAACAGTTGGTTGCCCAAGGGCTGCCCACATTGCTTCTTCAGAAGCAATCAAGAGTGATTCAACTGTTGGCTTGAGTGTTTCCCCAGTAGAGTAAATGCCCACCACATTTACCCTTCCTGGTGAAACACCCTTGGCCAACAGTTGGCCGACCAAGGGCTGGCCACACTGATCCTAGTATCGATAACTTCCCCATGAAGAGCTCCAATCAGAGCCACTCGTGTTTGGTGGAACCGATCCACTATATTGACTACTTCCCCATGTATTCTGTTGTCCATAATTTCCCCATGAAGCTCTCCAACCAGGGTCACTCATATATGGTGGAGCCCATTGACCCTGTCCAGTATTGTCCCCAAATCCGGGATGGCCTTGTTCCCCCAATCCGGGATGGCCTTGTTCATGTTTCTTCTCATGCGGCCGTCTTTCTCTTCGCTTCTTTTCACGTGGCTTTCTTTCCCTACGATCCCTTTCACGTGGCTTTCTTTCCCTCCGAGCCCTTTCACGTGGCTTTCTTTCCCTCCGTTCCCTTTGGTTCCTTTTCCTCTGGCCGTCCTTTCTTGGCCTACTTCTTCTGCCACCCTTGGCAGCAGGGCCATCTGGAGTGGTTGGCTGTTCGCCTGGTCCAGGGGCTTCTTTTTGGGGGATTTCTCCTGGAGGTGGTTGTCCCGGTCCTTGGGGTGGTTGTCCCCATCCTGGAGGTGGTTGTCCACGTCCTGCAGGTTGCTGTTCAGGTCCTGCAGGTTGCTGTTGTTGTCCCCATCCAGGAGGTTGCTGTCCACGTCCTGCAGGTTGCTGTTCAGGTCCTGCAGGTTGCTGTTGTTGTCCCCATCCAGGAGGTTGCTGTCCACGTCCTGCAGGTTGCTGTTCAGGTCCTGCAGGTTGCTGTTGTTGTCCCCATCCAGGAGGTTGCTGTCCACGTCCTGCAGGTTGCTGTTCAGGTCCTGCAGGTTGCTGTTGTTGTCCCCATCCAGGAGGTTGCTGTCCACGTCCTGCAGGTTGCTGTTCAGGTCCTGCAGGTTGCTGTTGTTGTCCCCATCCAGGAGGTTGCTGTCCACGTCCTGCAGGTTGCTGTTCAGGTCCTGCAGGTTGCTGTTGTTGTCCCCATCCAGGAGGTTGCTGTCCACGTCCTGCAGGTTGCTGTTCAGGTCCTGCAGGTTGCTGTTGTTGTCCCCATCCAGGAGGTTGCTGTCCACGTCCTGCAGGTTGCTGTTCAGGTCCTGCAGGTTGCTGTTGTTGTCCCCATCCAGGAGGTTGCTGTCCACGTCCTGCAGGTTGCTGTCCCCATCCTGGAGGTTGCTGTTCACGTCCTGGTTGTCCATTTCTTTGAGGTTGTTGTCCCCATCCAGGAGGTTGCTGTCCACGTCCTGCAGGTTGCTCTTCAGGTCCTAAAGTTTGTTGTCCCCAACCTGGAGGTTGCTGTTCACGTCCTGCAGGTTGTTGTCCCCATCCTGGAGGTTGCTGTCCACGTCCTGCAGGTTGTTGTCCCCATCCTGGAGGTTGCTGTCCACGTCCTGCAGGTTGTTGTCCCCATCCTGGAGGTTGCTGTTCACGTCCTGCAGGTTGTTGTCCCCATCCAGGAGGTTGCTGTTCACGTCCTGGTTGTCCATTTCTTTGAGGTTGTTGTCCCCATCCCGGAGGTGGTTGTCCAGATCCTTGAGGTTGTTGTCCCCATCCCGGAGGTGGTTGTCCAGATCCTTGAGGTTGTTGTCCCCATCCCGGAGGTGGTTGTCCAGATCCTTGAGGTTGTTGTCCCCATCCTTGAGGTTGTTGCCCGGGACGTTGTGGTGGTGGTGGTTGTCCTTGTCCCGGAGGAGGTTGACTAGGTTCTCCAGAACTTGGTTGTTGTGGAGGCGGTGGGCGGTAACGTGGCTCATTCGTCATTTCAAAATTTTTCTTCTTCATTAGTTTGGCCACGATTGTTTTCAAGTCCCTATTTTCTCTTCTTAAAATCACCATTTCGTTTTCCACAGCTACGAGCTTCTTTTCTATCATTGCCGCCTCCCTCTCTCCTTCCTCCATTTCTTCCGTGAAATCTTCGACCTCGCTTCCGTCTTCTGTTTGTGGGCCGTAGTAGCAGCGAAGAGGACTAACTCCTGCCTCCTTCAGCGTTGTATGGTCCTCTTTTTCGGCAGGAAATCCACGGGAGAAGGGGGTCAAGCCACAATCACCGTATAATAAAAAGTTAAAAACACTTTTTGCCAGGTGTCCAGATGCAATACACACGTTCAACAAGTTCTTTAATACCATCTTTCCATTTTCGGCAGGAAATCCATGGGCGGTGGGGATGAAGCCACACTCGCCGCATAATAAAAAGTTATCAACACTTATTGTTAAGTGTCCAAATGAAATACACAAATGCAGCAAGTTTTCACGAGCCATTCGTCTATTTGACTTTCGTCTGGAGTCTCAGTATGCATAGTTTTAGAAGAGGACGTCTCCGATCCTTCCTTCCTCCCTTCCGTCCTTCAGGAAGTCTTCGGGAATCTCTATAGACCTCGGAGAAGTGGTTGCGGAATCCCTCGCGTTATTTCGATTCAGACAGCCATTTCTTTTTTTTAAGGCGCACAAATTACATAGTTTTCAATTATGGTTGGTTGTGAATAATAATATTCCTCTAAGACATCTTAACGTCAGATTATGAACAGTTATTCTTTCAACCTGATCTTTATTTATAAGTGAAAATAGTTACCATGATCTCTGTGTATCAGTCACAGGCCTTGAAGATTATTACAGTCTCCTATACTTGGGTGTTCAGCTGATACGTCGCACTTCAGTTAGTACGTTTTTTTGACTAAAAACAAATGAATTATAGATATTTGTGACGAGATGTACTTGGAGAGTCATTATTGTGTATATATATGTATGTATTTATATATACAATACATGTACATATACTATATATATAATGTATAACTGAATCACGAAAATATGGAACGTGATGAATATATAAATAAAGATAAAATCCACGAAGGAAACGGAAACACTGGAGTGCTGCGAAGCCTTTCGACGCTAGGTCCTTTACTTAGCAGACTCTGCTAAGTAAAGGACCTAGCGTCGAAAGGCCTCGCAGCACTCCAGTATTTCCGTTTCCTTCGTGGATTTTATCTGTACTATATATATAATATATATATATATGATATATTCCTAAAAAGGAATCTCCAGGCACATCTCATATCACAAATATCTATCTATCTATCTATATATCTATCTATCTATATAATGTGTGTGTGTGATAGCAGTGGTCTCTTTAGAATTCATTTCCTCTCAGATGACTTTTTAAGTCAGAATTTGCATTGAATGCCCTTGAGGGCGTTAATGGATTTTGATTCAGACTAGCTATAATTAATAATTTCAGTTACTAATCAAGAATATGTTTAAAAATTTCAGTGCCTTGCAATTTTTTTCCCAATTACTATCTTGCATGGTTAGTGGTCTGTGACACCCCAAACTGGGCGACTTTTGTAGATAAAAGAAATTCTCTTAACGTAATCTGATGTCTGTATTTTGGTGTATTCTCGAGGTTTACGATAGGTCATCTTAGAGGAATTTATTTTAAAATATAAAGAGAAAAATTTAGGGGTCTAGGATACCAAGTTTGGTATTTCTAATATTATGATATGGGATTCGTAGGAAAAAATTATTTTTTCATAATATTTACCGATGCTGCAAAAGAATTTAATAGAATATCCGGCTCAGAATTTATCTGTATTTTCGTTTTCTGTGAAAGAAAACTATTGTGCCGGCTTTGTTTGTCCGTCCACACTTTTTCTGTCCGCCCTCAGATCTTAAAAACTACTGAGGCTAGATGGCTGCAAATTGATATGTTGACCATCCACCCTCCAGCCATCAAACATAGCAATTTGCAGCCCTCTAGCCTCAGTAGTTTTTACTTTATTTAAGGTAGTTAGCCATGATCGTGCGTCTGGCAACGCCATAGGACAGTCCACCACCGGGCCGGGGCTGAAAGTCTCATTGGCCGTGGCAGAAAGTTTCATGGGCCGCGGCTCATACAGCGCTATACGCTGTACAGAAAATTCGATTGCGCCTAAGAAACTTTGCCTTATTTTTGACTTATTCCTCTCGTGATTCGCCCTGGATGACAACAGGAGCCAATTTCCGTGTTTCCTTTCTTGGAACAAACACTTGGGAAGTTGTTGTTCCGTCTCGTAATGTCTCCAGAGCGAAGGTCGTGACGCAGTGATGTGAAGTGCTTGTTAGCAGTGCTGATTTCGCAATGCCTTAGGGAGCGTGAATGATGGGATTAACTGAAGTTGATAATGCTAATGTTATCTTGTTGCTACTAATATAAATAATACTGGTTTCTCTCATCATCATCATCATCATCATCATCATCATCATCACAATAATAATAATAATAATAATAATAATAATAATAATAATAATAATAATAATTATTATTATTATTATTATTATCATTATCATTATTATTATTATTATTATTATTATTATTATTATTATTATTATTATTATTATTATTATTGTTATTATTATTACAATCTTACAGTTAGTACATGTTTTTGACAAAAAACAAATGAATTATAGATATTTGTGACGAGATGTACTTGGAGAGTCATTATTACTTATATATGTATGTATATGTATATATACATATATATGTATGTATATATACAATATATATACATATACTATATATATATATATATATATATATATTCCTAAAAATGAATCTCCATGACATCTCATGTCACAAATATCTATCTATCTATCTATATATATATATATATATATATATATATATATATATATATATATATATATATATATATATGGGTGTGTGTGTGTGTGTGTGTTTGTGAGTGAGAAAGGTGAGATCTGCAGATTATTAGAGATTACAGGTTTATATTTAGAGGTTCAGCTGCCTGTTATCATTCTGTCCCCGTACGCGTTTAGATTGCGTAAACTTCCTCAACATGAAGAACATTCGTGAATAACCATTTAAGTTCACATTATATAACGGCCGGGAACTAAATTATTCCTCAGAATGAAAAAAATATGTAAACCGCTTTCAACATCTTTGCATAATGAATAATAAGGAATTTACCTAGAGCTTATGATATAAGTCTTGTTAACTTAATGAGATGAGGAGTTGTGTACCTTGCTAATGACCTCTGTATATCAGAAGTTCGATAAACTTCCGAGAGAGAGAGAACACCGTCAGGGATGAGAAGTTGTTGCATGTAACTTGATGAAGTTTTCACGCTCTGCAACGGTGAAAAACGACGTCTGAGATATTTTTGGAAGATCGAGGAGGAATGGGAGAAGGAGAAAAAAAAAAAGCACGTTACAGAAAGACTTCAGACAAGATTAAAACGGCAAAGGTTTGAAAGAGATCTTGCTTCTTCATTTAAAGTTTACACTTATATTCTCTCTCTCTCTCTCTCTCTCTCTCTCTCTCTCTCTCTCTCTCTCTCTCTCTCTCTCTCTCTCTCTCCAATACTTTTTTATGTGTTCCTAGCCTCCGACTTCCCCCGATCCATTCTGTACTGTGCGCTCTTTCGCCGAATTATTGTACTCCATTCTCTCCGTATGACCAAACCATTTCAGAATACTCTGATCGACCCTTTCACTCTCATTCATTCATATATATATATATATATATATATATATATATATATATATATATATATATATATATATATATTATATATATATATATATATATATATATATTATATATATATATATATATATATATATATGTGTGTGTGTGTGTGTGTGTGTACAATTAAGAGTAACTGATATAATAATAATAATAATAATAATAATAATAATAATAATAATAATAATAATAATAATAATAATAATAATAATAATAATAATAATAATAAAACATTAAATTGTGTTACTGAAAAACCTTAAGGAGAACTCACAGGCCTGCACTGGGTATTAATCAATGGCGTATGATACCTACCTAATTAAATGTATTTTTGTTTAGTACCTCCGAACATCGTACCTAATTAGGCCTGTTAAGAAAATAAGTTTGTCAGTTCTTCGTCTTCAGTATAATTCAAGAAGATAGATAGACAGAGAGATAGATAGATAGATAGATAAATTATCAGCAATAGTTATTTCTGTTTTCTCACCGCATAATTTCGCATATTCTGATTTGCCCCGACGGAATTATACGGATTGTTTTTGACAAGCAATTTTCTCTGCAAAATTCGTCTCCTTGAAAACGGTTGGCGCTGATTCCTCGCCATTTCAGCGGAGTTTCCCCCCATTAACTGAAATTTCTCGCACGGGGAGTGGCCAATTCTTCATCAGATCTCCTAATGGAAAGGCAATCTGTCCAGAAAAAGGATGGAGATGGGAACTCATTAGGAGACCGAACTCTGCGAACTCCGATGCACAGAGCACGATAGTCGTGTTTTTCAGGTCTGGCTGTCTGGGCAAAAGATGGCTCTCAGAGATTTCGGGTGGGACGGGAAGAAGGTGGCTAAAATACTCTCGTAATTTTGGTTATTTAATGGAGGAAATGTGTATTGCAATGCTGTCATAAAATCTGGATGGGTTAGGGAGAAATGATCGACATAGGGTCTTAAATTTTAGATAAATATATTCAGGGGAATAGTCATGAATTTTGGATGAATATCGCAGAAATGACTGCATAAATTCTGGATGGTTGAGGAATACCGTGATGGAAGTACACTTATAAATTCTGGATTGTCGAGGAAAAAAGTTACCGAAGTACTCTCACAAATTCTGGGTGGTTGAGGAAGAAAGTTGCCGAAATTCTTTCATAAATTCTGAATGACTGAGGAAGAAAATTATTAAAATACTCTCATAAACTCTGGAAGGTCGAGGAAGAAAGTTACCGAAATACTCTCATAAATCTTGGATGGTTAGGAAGAAAATGACTGAAATACCCTCATAAATTTTGGGTGGTTGAGGATGAAAGTTACCGAAATACTCTCATAAACTCTGGAAGGTTGAGAAAGAAAGTTACTGAGATAAACTCATAAATTCTGGATGGCTGAGGAAAAAAGTTACCAAAATACTCTCCTAAATTCTTGATGGTTGAGGAGAAAATTTATAGAGACACTTCCATTAATTCTGGATGGTTGAGGAGGAAAGTTACCGAGATGCTCTCATAAATTCTGGATGGTTGACGAAGAAAGTTACCGAGATGCTCTCATAAATTCTGGATGGTTGAGGAAGAAAGTTACCGAGATACTCTCATAAATTCTGAATGGTTGAGGAAGAACGTTACCGAGATACTCTCATAAATTCTGAATGGTTAAGGAAGAAAGTTACCGAGATGCTCTCATAAATTCTGGATGGTTGGGGAAGAAAGTTACCGAGATACTCTCATAATTTCTGAATGGTTGAGGAAGAAAGTTACCAAGATGCTCTAATAAATTCTGGATGGTTGAGGAAGAAAGTTGAGATACTCTCATAAATTCTGAATAGTTGAGGAAGAACGTTACCGAGGTACTCTCATAAATTCTGAATGGTTGAGGAAGAAAGTTAACGGAATACTCTTATAAATTCTGGAAAGTTGAGGGAGAAAGTTACCAAGAAGCTCTCATAAATTCAGGATGGTTGGGTAAGAAAGTTACCGAAATACTCTCATAAATTCTTGATGGTCGAGGAAGAAAGTTACCGAATACTTCCATAAATTCTATATGGCTGAGGAAGAAAGTTGCCGAGACTCACAAATTCAGGATGGTTAAGGAAAAAAGTTATCGAAATACTATTATAAATTCTATGTGGTCGTGAACTTATATAATTGAAATACTCTCATACAGTTTGAAAGGTCAAGAAAGTATGTCGAAGATACACGAGAGTTAAATATCAGAAAAGATCCGATTATGTAAATTTGCTTAGTATGCTCTGGTGATCGATAACGCTCTCTCTCTCTCTCTCTCTCTCTCTCTCACACACACACACACACACACACACACACACACACACACACACACACACACACACGCTCGCTTATGACATAAAAAAGCGTTATAAGCAATTTCTGGGTGAATTTTCAGCTATTAATAAAAAAAGACACTACTAAATTTAACAATGAACAGATTTTCCGAAATTTTCGATTTAAAAAAATTGTGAATTAGTTAATGTATATATGTATGCATGTATATATATATGTGTGCATACATATATATATATATATATATATATATATATATATATATATATATATATATTGTTAGGAACAATCGTTTGTCGATTGTTCCCTTGGTGGATTGTTGCCTCCTTTTGTTGTTTTTGTGTTTTTCTTGCTGGCGAGCTGTCGTCTGGTGAATGGCGTCAGACTTCGTCAGTCAGGTTCGTAACAGCAACAAGTCAGGTTCGTAGCAGCAACGAGCCAGGTTCTGGAGGGCAGATCGACCGATGGTCCAAGGTAGCAGCAGCAGGTATCCGTACCTGCGAGTCAGGTCCTGGCAGCAGAGCAGCGGAGAGTTTGTTGAGGACGAGATGGTTGCCGTGTCGGCTCTGTCATGGTCGTCGTAATTGGAGGAGGACGTCAGTACGTTTCTTGCGGACGAGATGGTTGCCGTGTCGGCTCTGTCATGATCGTCGGTACTGGAGGAGGACGTCAGCACTGTGCTTGAGGACGAGATGGTTGTCGTGTCGGCTCTGTCTTAGTTGTCCTGCAGTGTTCCTGTCGAGCAGTTGGTGGCTGCTTTGGTGTCTTCACAGGAGTTCGTCTGATTGCCTTCATTCTTCTTGATAGCTGGGTCTATCGTGTTATCTCTGCGGAGATTGATGTGTTTATCAGTATTTCCCTGTGTGATTTTATAATGTTGCATTATCGTTTATTTATTAAGATTGTTTATGCTGCTTGTGTATTTGTTTATAATTATGTTGACTGTAATAATTAATTTTGCTGCTCTTGTATTTGTTTGATTTTATGTATTACGCACCTGGCTATTAAGTAATTTTTGCTGCTCAAATGTTAATTTATTTGAAGTTTAAATCTCTTGTATTTTGCTGTCCTTTAAGTAATTAATTCATTTGTAGTAATATTCATTTCATTATTTTAAATTAAACTAAACCTGCTGAATCTGACTCACTGTAAATATGTAAATAACTAATTTGTAATAAACTAATATTAAGGTAACTTTTTTTTGTATTTGTTCTGCTCCTCCCTCCTTTGGTTGTCACCTCTCGTCAGTCATTACAGCCCAATTGCTTGTTTATTTTGAAGAACCTGTTGGTCTCGAAAAGCGAGATCATAATATATATATATATATATATATATATATATATATTATAATATATATATATATATATATATATATATATATATATATATATATATATCATTCATTCAGATATGTGTCTTTTGAAGGCCACTAACCACTTTTCATGTTACCCCGTTACATTCTAAAAGTATCTATAACTCTCGAGGTCAGTGGAAACAAAAATGAGATGAGTATTTCCAGAATATTTCCTCAGCAGAGACAATGGAAGAATTCTATAATAGAAATTTGCAGCAATGGAATAAAATAATTTTATAGCCGCCGGCGAGCAACAGACACAACAACACGCCAATCCAGAAAGCACCTCGGGACCCAATATTCTTCTTTTTCAAACAAATTGCAGTCTATTGCAGCTTTGCAACGAGGTTTGGGGATCAACAGCGTATAATCCACCGATTTTCTCTCTCTCTCTCTCTCTCTCTCTCTCTCATCTCTCTCATCTCTCTCTCTCTCTCTCTCCTCTCTCTCTCTCGTTTAAATGGCACTTTTCGATGCTTAACCTTCCTCTCTTCTTATATGTTTAAAATATCAAACTTCTCTCTCTCTCTCTCTCTCTCTCTCTCTCTCTCTCTCTCTCTCTCTCTTCTCTCTCTCTCTCTCTCTCTCTCTCTCTCTCTCTCTCGTTTAAATGGCACTTTTCCATGCTTAACCTTCCTCTTTTTCTTACATGTTTAAAATATCAAACTTCTCTCTCTCTCTCTCTCTCTCTCTCTCTCTCTCTCTCTCTCTCTCTCTCTCTCTCCTCTCTCTCTCTCTCTCTCTCTCCTTGTTTTTTAACTGGCTCAATTTCACGTTTAACCTTCATCCCTCCCTCTCTTTCTTATAGTTTTAAGATGTCAGACCTCTCTCTCTCTTTCTTACGTTTTTAAAATACTCTCTCTCTCTCTCTCTCTCTCTCTCTCTCTCTCTCTCTCTCTCTCTCTCTCTCTCTCTCTCTCTCTCTCTCTCTCTCTCTCTCAACAAGGATTCAAATACTGTAGATAAGGGAAAACTACAACGAAAATACTTCCCATTATTGTTGTTGTGTGTAGTAAAAAGAATGAACTTATCTCATAAGAGAAATAAAAAAAAATATTGGAATATATGTTCATCTCACCCTTTACTGATTTGATCTACGTTTGTATTTTTATCAGTTTAATGAAATGAGAATGTGACAACTATGCATAATTAGTTTTTTAATCAATTAATCAGTAAATAAGTAATTTATATAAATTAATTATTTTGTAATAAATTGATTGTTGATTAATAAATACATAGGCAAATAGACTGATTAATTAATTGAATAAGTGATTGATCAATAAATCAGTTGATTAACTAATTAGATAACAAGAAAAATAAACAGATAATTAAATAAATTCAACTAATACTTTATGCATTATTTCTTTAATTGATTAGTTAATTAATTAATTCACATAGATCAAATAAATTAACTAATAACTGATGCATTATTTTTTATTTTATTAGTTAATTAATCAATTCATTAATTAACTAATTCACAGAAACGAGAAGCAATTTTACGATCAATTTCCCTTCATTTACTCAGACCCTGTTTTCGTCCTCTGAAAACCAAAGCCAAATCAAAAAGCCCTTCAAAAGAAGGCATCGTGCTTACCCCATACAAAAATGGGAATAAAAGCACGTTAAAAGAAAAAGAAGAAGAAGAAGAAGAAAACACGAAGAAGAGAAAGTAAGACCTCAGTTTTAGTAAGCGAATTCCTTTTTTGAATCGCATTCATTCCCCTCGGTACTCCGATAAAAATTCATTCGCAGTTGCAAAACATGACGTGCCTAAAAGTCCAATCCCATTTTAAACAATTAGAAAAATACTCCAAACAATTTTCTTCCTCATACACCTGTTTGGGAATTTCGTTCGAAGGCATTGGAATGAATTCTCCACGAAAAGAAAGTTGTGACGGTGCGTGTTTCATTTTGCGAATGCATTCAACATATATAACAAAAACCGTTGCGTATTTTATGCCAGAAATAATACGAGAGAGTAGGTAGTTTGATATAAAGGTGCTTTTCAAAAAAGGGTGTTCGTACCCTCCAGTTTTATTACAGATTCCTTTTTATCAAAATCATTTCAGCTGTAGATGCAAGTTTTTGAGAAAAGAAGAAGAGGGATCTGGTGAAGAATGCAAAACTTGAATAAGAAATGTTAGCAAAAGAAATGTTACATAAGAAATTGAATGCCAGAGATGTGGAGCAACTAATCTGGACATAGATGATAGATGAAGGGTCGTGGCTAACAGCAGTTACAGCAGAATGCAGCAAAAAAGCAGAAACAGAAGCACCGTAGGAAACATATCATGGGAACTCGTCGGCAACTTATCGCATACATATCACAAACAGGTTGGAAAGAAGTTGACGACCGCAAGTGCGGAACGAAACCTTTCTCCAACTCTGGATGATCGTATGAAGCATTGGTTAGGACTATCAATAAATTTCCAATTGTTTTCAGCCTGTTTGTGATTTGTATGGGATAAATTTCCGACATGTTTTATGATATGTTTTGCTGTATATATGGAAGCATCCCTAACAAATACAAATGAATTCTAAAGCATTCAAGAAGTATAAAAGTAGTATGGTTAGGACTATCAATAAGCCATAAACGTTTTTCAATCTGTTTGTGATTTGTATTCGATAAGTTTCCATATATGTAAAATATGCTTTACTGAATTATGGGAGCACCTTAACAAATACATCATATTACAGAAGTTTAATAACCTAGAACAGGGGCTACCGAATAAAGTCTAAAGCATTTGAGAGTTTTCTGCACAGCCGCTACAACCTATAATCAACGCCACCGAAAATAGATCTATCTTTCGGTGGTCTCGACATAACTCTATATGAGCTGCGACCCATGAAACTTTAACCACGGCCCGGTGGTGGCCTATCCTGTGTCGTTGCCAGAAGCACGATTATGGCTAAATTTAACCTTAAATAAAATAAAAACGACCGAGGCTAGAGGGCTACAATTTGGTATGTTTGATGATTGGAGGGTGGATGATCAACATACCAATTTGCAGCCCTCTAGCCTCAGTGGTTTTCAAGATCTGAGGGTGGAGAGAAAAAAGTGCGGACGGGCAGACAAAGCCGACGCAGTAGTTTTCTTGTACAGAAAACTCAAAAATCTGACGAGATTAATTACTGGAATAAACGCTGAAATATATCATGTGACTCTGAAAACAAGATGAAACGAGATGCGATTCCTACCGAATGTCTCCGACACAAGTTCGTACCGAGACAAGTTTTTTTTAGCGAACTGACACTGAAAAAGAATTCTCGCTCGATTTCGTCTCAGACGAATCTCTGATTTTCGGGACATTTGGCCTGGGGCATTTTCGCCCCTCTAGGGTGGAAGTCAGTGAATGAAATGCATTTGATCTGACATGAATACAGCATCAGGTTAGATGATTTCTCATTTTTTTTAAATCATTCTTGCTCATTCATATTACCAGCTTTGGCAATGGAGGGCTGCATTGCTACCCTAAAACAATTCTCCGTGTATTTCAATAATTTGCTTACATTTTTATCTATTTATTTATTAATCTGTAATTTTTTTTTTTCGAACAACTGATCTCATCTTTCTGTATTTTTCTATTATCTATTACCTTCAAATGAACACCATAATATTCTCTGAAGGCTTGAATTTTAAGTCAATGGCCCCTGTGGTGGGCTTGTTCCGTATGAATAGGGTTCAGCTTCTGAATAATAATAATAATAATAATAATAATAATAATAATAATAATAATAATAATAATAATAATAATAATAATAATTGTCGAAGAGATAATTTCGTAAGAACGAAGTGGGAAGCATATTATTATTTTTGGGTTTAACGTTCCTGTATATATATTCGGTCTTTCGTGGATAATATATTTCAGTCATGTTTCTTGTAGTCATTATTCCCATTTTTACATTTTTTTGAGGACAATGCAGTGTATCACCCATATTTTTGGTCATCACTGTTCCTGTGATTGTATTCCGTAATTTATGGAAATATATTAATCATATTTTTAGTTACCACAGTTCCTGTATTCCTGATTCCTACGGAAGCGAATGTGGAAGTTCAACAGTCTGGAAGAAGAGGGAAATAACCTTTGTGGAACTGCCCCTTTCATGGACAGGCGAATGCAGTTTTTAACAAA
>JANJGK010000048.1:5004395-5019395 GCA_039081455.1 Macrobrachium rosenbergii
TATATACATATACATATAGCCTGTACATACATGCGTACATTATACATATAATATATTTATCTATATATATATATATATATATATATATATATATATATATATATATATATATATATATATATATATATATATAAATTTATATATAAATTTATATATGTATATATATAATCAAACACGGGAAATATTACTTAGAAATTGTTTATCTATAATTTGCCAAAATGCTCAGTGGTTTTTTTCCTGTCTAGAGTCAAAAATATGTCTGCCGACCGCAGTTTTTCATCAGTGACAGAAACCCCTTATAATTTTACCCCAGATGACCTACAATCATTCAACAGCCTTAAAATGACCTCTACTGAAAAGTGGCACTGTGCTCTATCATAAATAGAACCAAATTTATTTCCTTTTTCCGTTCTCAGTTTCCTTCTATCCGTTATCCTCTAATAAAAACAATTTTGTAGAATTGTACAGAATTGTATTTTCTTTCAGTCTGATTACTGATCTATCAATAACATCGAAAATATATTATGAGCCCCCTAAATTTGAGCTAAGTACTGTAAGAGTGAAGGCATTTATTTTAGAATTATATCTTCTCTTCAGAATCTCTCATTCTGAATTTTAATCTATCAAAAACATGAAAATAAAAGCAAGAAAAATTTACCTTAATCTAAATATCTGAACATCCAAAAACATTTGGACTAGATACTGTACGAGGGAGCCATTTATTTTAGAATTATATTTTTTGTCATTCTGTATATTAATCCATCAAAAAATCAAAATATAAAATATGTTTACCTTAAAGCTAAATATTTGAACACCAAAAAACTGGAGCTGAATATTGCCCGAGGAGAAGGCATTTTTATTTTAGAATTATATCTTCTGTCAGCCTGATTACTGAAAGCATAAAGTAAAAATGTGTACTTTAACAATTTTGGGCTAAATACCGTACTAGAAACTAAACGGATTATGTTTTATGCCCCGTCCATTTCACTACTTTTATGACAACATTTCCACTAGCGATGTTTTCTGCAAAAAAAAAAGTTAATTAATTCCATAACGCAAGCGTTAGTAAATTTAGGGATTCATACTGTTCCTGTAATCAACGGATGCAGAGCAATTTTTGCTCACTCTCGAATTTTAGCTCACTGGTAAAACTATTAAACAAGTAAAAAATGCGCCGAAGTTTCCTCGGCGCAGTCGAGCTTTCTGTACAGCGTATAATCAAGACCACCGAAAATAGGTCTATCTTTCGGCGGTCTCGGTATAATGCTGTATGAGCCTGTCCCATGAAACTCTCAGCCGGCCATAGTGGCCTGTCCTGTATCGTTGCCTTAAATAACATAAAAACTACTGAGGCTAGAGGGCTGCAATTTGGTATGTTTGATGATTGGAGGGTGGATGATCAACATACCAATTTGCAGCCCTCTAGCCTCAATAGTTCTAAGATCTGAGGGCGGACAGAAAAAGCGCGAACAGAGTAAAGTGCGAATGGACAGACAAAGCCGGCACAATAGTTTTCTTTTACAGAGAGAATTGGATTGAATTGAACTGAAATGAATGTAGAACGTAGGCCAAAGACCTAGCACTGGGACCAATGAGGTCATTCAGCGCTGAAACGGAAATTGACAGTAAAGTTTGAAAGGAGGAGAGCCTCGCAGTTGCACTATGAATCAGTTGTTAGGAGAGGGTGGAAAGTAAGATGGAAAAAAGAGAATATGGTTCAGTTGCGAGATTTCTAAAAATGTAAATGGTATGAAATCCATAGAGAGACGGGAGTGGGGGGGGGGGAGAGAACTTTCATAGGGTATTCATTAAAAAAGATGATATACTCATTTGCAGGTTTTTTAAAAAAGCAGAGCATATGAAGTCCAAAAAGAGAGAGAGAGAGAGAGAGAGAGAGAGAGAGAGAGAGAGAGAAGAGAGAGAGAGAGAGAGAGAGAGAGAGAGAGAGAGCTTTCAATGGCCATTCATTAGAATAAATGGTATAACCTAGGTGAAGTTTCTTTCATTCCACCGTCTCGTTTATCTGTGCTGTTTCGTCGAGTTCGACTCTTCCTGTCATACCGCTCACGGCGTTCAGGACAACAACGCATGCGCGAACTTCGTGCCGATCACTCGGCACCCGAACACCTACCTGCCCGAAGACAGGAGAGAGGATCGTTAAGTAAGCCCAGGTGCACGTGTGGCGCTCCTAATGACATTAGCTCTCGTAACGATGCTGAGAGAATTCAGAATTGGTATTTTCGTGTCACTCCTGACAAAATGGCAGACAAATTCTCAACAAATTCTCAGCGTTCATTTTGCGTTGCCTCCCCAAAACGAAGGCATAGTTTGTATTAGGGATTTCTTGTATGCCTAAAGATTTAGGACTCGGGATCCACGCTATTCCTAAGAAACCGGTCGGGTCTCAAAGTATCTGGTAGGTAGTCGAGTCTGGTGGAGAATGGATATTACAAGAAGACTTATAAAAAATTTATAAATCAAGAGATCCGTTGAGGAGAGGAAGTATGCCACCTTCGGAGCCATCTTCTCTAACCATGTGACTGAACTGAATTGAGTTGAATATAGAATTTAGGCCAAAGGCCAAGCACTGGAACCTATGAGGCCATTCAGGGCTGAAAGGGAAATTGACAGTAAACGGTTTGAAAGGTGTAACAGGAGGAAAACCTCGCAACCGCACTATGAATCACTTGTTAGGAGAGGGTGGAAAGTATGATGAAAGGAAGAGAATATTAAAGGAGGTACAATAAAAGAAACGAAAGGGGTTGCAGCTAGGGGTCGAAGGCACGCTGCAAAGAACCTTAAGTAATGCCTACAGTGCACCGAACGAGGTGCACTAATGGCAATCCCCCCCCCCCCTATGGGGACCATGCGACTACACAACAGTAAAAGAAATGTTGTAAACACACATTGGCAACTTATCGCAAACACAGTAGAAACAGGTTGAAAACAAGTCAACGACCGTAAGTAGAGAACTAATAATGGATAATCGTACGAATTAGTGGTGAGGACTGCCAATAAGTCATTGGCTTGTATTTAACATGTTTGTGATGTGTTTGTGATAATTTGCTGTTTGTTTATGACAAGTTTACATACATGTTATAAACAAACGGCAATGTGAATGCATCCTACGATAACAGTGTGTATTATTAATGGACATGATTTTAGTTGAAAACCTTGCAATAAAATGAAGGAACTCTCCCTTCCAGGATTCGAAGCTGAGCTGAGAGGATAAAGTGAAAACAAATGAGAGATGTAAAATAATCTAAATTCGTCACTTACTGTGATAACAGATGAATGAAATGTCATGTGGCCGATGGTGGCACTGCACAGCTGTTTCTCATAACCCAGGTTCGAATCCTATCGTGGAATGGAGAGAGTCTCTCCAGGTAAGTTAAGTATATCTTAGTTTAACCAGACTACTGAGCTGATCAACAGCTCTCCCAGGGCTGCCCAGAAGGATTAGATTTATTTTACGTGGCTAAGAACCAGTTGGTTACCTAACAACGGGACCTTTAGCAGCTGAAATGACATAGATCTGACGTATATATATATATATATATATATATATATATATATATATATATATATATATATATATATATATATATATATATATATATATATACATATATATATATATATATATATATATATATATATATATATATATATATAATGTGTATATGTGTGTGTGTATTCTTTTAGACCAGTTTCGCTTCGCATATGAAAAAATTCATACGTTCCTTTGCGCAAAAACGAAAATATACTTGTTTTTCGTGAATTGCGAATGTTTTTGCACTTTACGGAATCCATATACTCCTCCCCACAACTCTCTCTCTCTCTCTCTCTCTCTCTCTCTCTCTCTCTCTCTCTCTCTCTCTCTCTCTCTCTCTCTCTCTCTCTCAAAGGTTTTCGCTTTTATAACCAGACATTTGATTTCTGTTACCTTACTTGTTTTTTGTCAAGTATCCCTTTCAGTGTCATACTATGTTTTTTTTTCAATTTGATGTTTGCCTTCAAAATTTTGGCTTATTTCAGTCATACGGTTCACATATATTTTTTTGCCGCTCTCCACACCCACACTTGTCACAGACTTCTTTTATAACTGTCCCCCTTTGACAGGGAGGAAAATAAACTGGAAAAACGTGTATGAAAAATTGTTACGTATCAATATTCAATCAAACACGCTAACAAAAAATATCAAATATTAACAACTCTCTCACTGACGGGATTTTAGAAAGCAAACGCCCATATTTAGCCCGAACGCCAGGAGGATAAGAGGAAGAGAGTAGGAACGTAAACAGAGCGAGGGTACAGTAGTTAATACCCCCTCCCTATTTCCGTTATAACAAAGGGCGCCCACACAAAAAAGGACTCCGCACACAAAGGACTCCCACACACAAGGTGAGATTAGATTAAATCAGAAAAACAGGAAACCTTTCAGCAAAACCCTCGATTTTTTTTTTTTTTCCCGAACTGAAATGAACCAAAGGCTGATCAGATCTCCCAGTTCACGCTTACTAAGCGGATGGAAATTTACGCCTGACCATTCAAAGGGAGGTAAAGTATCTTGTATAAAAGGAGGATAAATTTTCCTTTTACCACAGCAGTGCCTTTGAATCGACTGCAGAGAAATAAAGGGATTTTCTGACCGAAAAACATCTGCTTTTTCTTGATGAAGAGAGTGACATATAAAAGTGAAGTTTATTGAAGACAAAGAGTATAGTGAAGTTTGAATGGAAAATACACGGAAGCCAGTGGGAAATGAATTGATAGTAGAGTAGAATTAAAAGCTAGGTTATCAATTAGAAAAGCTCGTATTACAAGTTTTACATCCCAGCTCCGTCGAAGGATATATTTCACAAAGACTCTGAAGTAGCACAGATGATAATAAAAATAATTTTAAAGTAATTTTACAGTAAAAAGTTAAGTATACCTTAGTTTAACCAGACCACTGAGCTCTCCTAGGGCTGGCCCGAAGGATTAGACTTATTTTACGTGGCTAAGAACCAACTGGTTACCTAGCAACGGGACCTACAGCTTATTGTGGAATCCGAACCACATTATAACGAGAAATGAATTTCTATCACCAGAAATAAATTCCTTTAATTCTGCATTAGCCGGCCGGAGACTCGAACGCGGGCTCAGCAGAGTGCTAGCCGAGAACGGTACCGACCCGTCCAACGAGGAACTAGTAATTTTACTCACTATCCAAATTTATAATTACTGCCATGAATTTGGAGTGTCTGATGAATATGAATAATAAAGTGATAACTGATCACAGTGCAGAGAAGCATTAGAATCTGGTGAAAGCTCAAAAATCTCCGTAATTTATGGTGACAGAGTTCGAAAATTTCATAAGGCGAGAGAGAGAGAGAGAGAGAGAGAGAGAGAGAGAGAGAGAGAGAGAGAGAGAGAGAGAGAGAGAGAGAGAGGATGCTTCTCCAGGGACAGATTCTGAAGCGTAAGATGCAGTGTTTTCTCCTTCCATAAGTCTTTAGCTAAACGTCCGCATTAATTATTCATCTCCTTTGTCTCATCACTAACTTATTACCATGCTGGAATTCTGACTTTACCGTCGCTTGCTTTTAGATGAATTATCTTTGTTAATGTTGCTGCCGGGTGATAAAACTGCGTGCAGAATACTGCGTCTGATATGTGGGCAGAAGTGACGGGAACAAATAACACCTTTACTCACTCGTTTTATTATCCTGCGAAATGTAAGAAGGATGCTCATTTTCTCCAGCAATTTATTTTCTTTTTGTATTCTTGGCCTGCTTCACACTCTTATCTTCCACAAACAAGAGAGAAATAATGAAATGAAGCTTAAAATATAACGAAAACGTCGACAGAGTTGGAAGCAATGAATCAGACCCTCGAGGAATGATTCTGTTCTTTTTTTCCTCACGTCCAGAAAGTTCTGCTATTTACTGCTCAGTATGAAAACATATAACTGCATCCGTATTAGAGTTACCGATGTTTTATACCATTGCCGTTATTCAGACGATGAACCCTATTCATGTGGAACAAGCCCACGGGGGTACTGACTTTAAAAAATGTGTTCATTTGGAAGTTACAGAAGATGAAAGGAAATAAAGAAAGAAGAGATCGGTTATTAGGAAAAAGATGAATGAACAAATCAACAAATAAACTGAAAAATTAGTAAACGAACTTGTAAAATACAAGGTGAATTGTACTGGGGCAAAGAGAGATCAATCAAGAAGTTAATAGATAAACATATGAAAATATAGGAAAATATAAGTAAATTACTTAAGTATAAGGTGAATTTTGTTAGGATAGCAATGCATTGCATCCTCGCTTGAACTTCGGAGGTTTCAATTTCACGACAACCTAATTAAGACAGTTTTAGTCTTAATCAGTGACCAAACAATAAGGTGGCATTCAACGCCTCTTCCTCAACGTTATCTATTTCCACAGCAATCAGGAAAGAGCCCAAACATTGTAAACATAGTTACCGAACAGACTGTCCGTAAGTAATTCCACTCGAAAAATCTAGGCTACTACCTTGCCAGTTACAGCAATTGTGCCCTAATTCCTTACGAAAATTCCCAGCTAATTCCATTCAGATTGCACCAATTAACGTAGAGTTCCGTGGCAAAAATCATTTTGTGATAAATACTGATTGATGTCGGGTTTCAAAACTAGCCATTTTTGTCTGTTCAGTGAGGCATTTATCGACGAAAACAAACATTACTCCAGTTTGCTTATGTATGTGAGTGTATGTGTTATGCTTGAATAAATACCAAGTATTCGTTTGCTAGTGTTTTGTATTTATTTATATGCATATACATGTGTTTGCACGTATTTTGCTTGTCTTTATAGATGGGTATTAACCTGCACTTTGCTTGCATTTATTTATAGAATTACATCTATTTAGCCTGTCATGCATATGTGTATGTAAATACTGCTTTATATTTGTTACTTGTAAAAGTATTTATATACATATTTATTCTTATGGTACCTGTATACTGATACAGGTCAATATATATATATATATATATATATATATATATATATATATATATATATATATATATATATATATATATATATATATATATATACATATACTGGAGTGACGTAACATATCTCTGACATATAGCAATAACTTTCTACCTTTAGGCGTTTTTAGTGGCTCCTTCTATCAGTTGGATTTCTGTTTAAAAAAAATTTCATATATATATATATATATATATATATATATATATATATATATATATATATATATATATATATATATATATATATATAGTATACACAATCACACACACATATATATGTGTGAGTGTATGTACAAACATTTTCATTAATAACAGCACAAGCACTATCATGTATCGCTGTCTCTCAGTGAAAGGCGGTGTTATTTACTCCTCAGAATCCTTGAAAAAAAAGCCAATTTATTTCTCAAAACGGTCGCGTTTCATTAGCGACAGAAAACACGTCTTTTGAGACCCTCGTCTGAATAGAATTCGCTCCAGACCAATGCCTCACTTCCTCCTCCTTAATAGGATTCATCTCTGGCCTAAGAATTTCTGCGAAATTATTAAATAATTGCCTGCTAAATATTCAGGACGTCACTGTTTTTTCGCAGTGAAGGGATGGTGTGGGGAAATGTGTTTCGTAATCTTCGGAGTGTGATGATTTTATAAGCTATTTTTTTCATAATTTGGATTGCATTATAAATATTTCACTCTGATTTACGTTAACCATTAAGTTTGCTTACATAAAGCAGTGTATAAATATACGCATATACATGCATATATACAAACACACACACACATATATATATATATTATACATTATATATTATATATATACGTACATATATAATATAATATAAACACACAGACACACATCTATATGTACATGTACAGCAGAAAGCAAATCAATCACCTGTGGAACAGAAATAAATTTCTGACTCACATGGGGCTTGAACCCCGGTCTTTCAATTTTATGACGTGTGGTTTAGTTTGTAGCGCATTTGCCTTTCAGCTGAAATACATGGGTTCGATCCCGATGTGTATCTATATAAATATATATATATATATATGTAATATTCTGACTCACATTGGGATCGAACCCAGGTGTCTCAACCGTAAGGCAAATGCGCTACCAACTAAACCGCACATCATAAAATTGAAAGACCGGGGTTCAAGCCTCATGTAAGTCAGAAATTTATTTTTGTTCCACAGTATGTATATATATATATATATATATATATATATATATATATATATATATATATATATATATATATATATATATATATATATATATATATATACACGTGTGTGTGAATGTACAAATGAACAACTCGTTGATCAAAAGAAAAACTGGTATATTTGATTTCCGCTATCGAAATTAGGCTATTGTGAATTTACTTAGGTCAGTTGAGTTCGTTTTTGCTAAAAAAAAAAAAAAAAAAGCTGAATGCTGGGTTAAACAGAGCTTACACCTTATCTGAGAATTTGAACTGAATAATTCAATTCGTAATAAAAGATATTTCTCGATTCTTCACTTATGAAAACGGGGATTCGTGTCTTTTCGAAAATTGAGGGAATTTCCGAATTTTAGGTGCTGAATTAAATAAAATGAAGATGAATTATGAATGACGTTTGACTGTTACACATGACAGGTTTCCTTTTCAGAGGGAACTGAGATGTTGGGACACAGTTTTCTTTTTATTACGTTTCAGCAGTTATGCAAATGAACTGACAGTTACGTAACGACGTTCGGAAGGTGGTAATTATGTGCAACCACGATTGTCCATTTGTTTTTGACACATGAGAGAAAAGAAAAATTGCTTGAAATCATTACAGGAGCTATTGGCTTATGCGCATGTGCAATACGCTGTCATTACTCCCCTGGTATGATACAATTGTTATGAGATCCACGGTATATATATATATATATATATATATATATATATATATATATATATATATATATATATATATATAAATTATATATATATACAGTATATATATATACACTGTATATACAGTATATACATACATACTGTACATATTAGCTTTCGTAAGCGTTCCAAAATTCGTCATAAACTGTTAAATGAAAGTGTGGAAATTGTCCACGATAGATATAATAGTTTGAGATTTACAAATCACAAGAAATTAACAGATAAATACTTATATAGAACAGTATATGTGAAAAAAATATTAACTCAATATAGTTTACACTGGTAAAATTTACCGGGATATTTGTTTGCAAGAGAGAGAGAGAGAGAGAGAGAGAGAGAGAGAGAGAGAGAGAGAGAGAGAGAGAGAGAGAGAGAGAGAGAGACCGACCGACCTATTGGAAGGGCATAGAGTCCAGGACCCACGGCTATAGATGACGAGAGAGAGAGAGAGAGAGAGAGAGAGAGAGAGAGAGAGAGAGAGAGAGAGAGAGAGAGAGAGAGAGAGCCACTACCATAGACGGCCCAGCCATTATCTTGATGGAGTCTGTAACCGAGTTAGCTATAAGGTATGTCACTGCTATTTTGCTTCAGGACGACGGAAATTATAACTCGTGGACCGCAGGAAAGGGTCCATCGAGGTAAAGGTAGGGTATTGCAGGACCTGATAGGATGTGGCTATTTTTACTACGGCCGTAAAGGATACCTAGGATTTTTTTTTTTTTTAGCACGAGAGCCCTAATATTTTGGGAACAGGGGAGCGAAGCCTTTAATCGAGTATTTTGTTGCTTTGTGGGTTAGGTTACCTTAAGTATTATGGGGTTTCGATATTTTGGTAGTATGACGAATGGCGTAATATATATATATATATATATATATATATATATATATATATATATATATATATATATATATATAAAATATACATATGTTTATATATACTGTATTTGTGTGTGTGTAAGTTTATGTGTATGTTTCTGCACCTGCATCCTACACACAACTAGATTTTAAAAATAGTATTACATGATACCGAATAAGAAATATTGTTGTACGTAAATGTGAGAAGCCAAGTGTCTCTAAAAATATAAGATTAATAATATTCAGGCTTATCTGCAATATCATAATCCATTCCTTCATTTTAGAGACTCGAATTCACGAGCAACTTTCCAATAAGCTGGATAGTAACTAATTATTAATAATCGCTGATGATGGAATTTTAATGACAGATTCATTCTTTTTATCATTGCTAAAAGTATTTTATTTACTCAGTATTGATGATAATATCATTAAAAGGAAAATGACCATACTTTTCACGTACAGTTTTTATGGAGACTCTGAATACATTTCAAAAGCAATTTATTTAAATCTTTTGTTGCTATAATTATTGGATAATAAACTGCTGCTCTTTGCACAAAAACTAAACTTATTTTTAGGGTAATATTAATGACTGAAGCCATCTTGGATATACAAATTTTCGTGATACCTGTAAAAGTTAACATTTACGTCCTGCTAAGCCTACTTTACTTATGAAATAATTAAGTTTTATTAACAAATGGAAAGATTGAAATCAAATAAATATAATCGTTTCTCCTCTCCGTTTTCATACATTTTTAATGTAAATGGGATGACGAATTATTCTGTAGACAAAAAGGGACATATATCGGTATCTGTCATTAATGATTTTCTTGTAAATAGAAACATCTATAAACTATTTCTTTTCAGAGTCAGGATCAATGGACCTTCAATTTTGTTGCTGACCGGCTGACGCATTTTAATTGATAAAACTGTTTTGGCTTGAATGAAAAGACAGCTAAAAAAATATATATACCGGACCACTGTGAATGACAAGAAAGTTAAAACTTGCTTTGCCATATTGCTCAAGTCGTTATTGCAATTTTAATTTTTCCCCGGGAAATAAGATAATGATTCTTGTGTTAAATGTTACACCTATTCCTTGAATAACTTAAATTCGATATATCTTCAAACCACAAGTTGGTCGTAAAGTTAGACTGCTCAATATTGTACACCTTTTCGTCATAGTCTTTGCTTATTTAGTAAGTTCAAGCGAAGATGCAACGCATAACTACCATAAAAGAATTGTCCTTGTATTTTAATATTTTACCTAAATTTTTATCTATTTATTTAGCCTAATTATTTATTTATTTATTTATTTATTATATTATTTTTCCTTTTCTGATAAATGATCTCTTCTTTCAGTATTTCCTATTACGTTCTGCTACTTCCTTCAGATGAACACCATAATATTCTTGGGAAGCTTGAATTTCAAGTCAGTGGCCCCTGTGGGCTTGTTTCATATGAATAGGTGTCTATCGTCATAATAATAATAATAATAATAATAATAATAATAATAATAATAATAATAATAATAATAATAATAATAATAATAATAATAATCAGAAGAAGAAGAAGAAGAAGAAGAAGAAGAAGAAGAAGAAGAAGAAGTCAGCCCACTGATTAATACCTCAAATGCATGATCTTACACTGACTTTCCTCCCGGTGCTTGCATGCACTACAGAGAGACAAACTTGAGCGCATGTTTGCATGCGGGTTCCAATGTTTGCAAGTACGCGCGCATTAAAGAACCTCCAGAAATTCTTGTGTTTGTCGACGCGAACAAGTTCGTGGAATCTTGTCATTCATGAATGAGTCATGAGGTGGCTGACTTTTGCGCACTGTTTGTCTTCTTTGGGTAAACAAGACTGAAGTTGTGTGGTCTGGAAGAGGAGGAACCCAGCTGGTTTGGTGTTAGCCTGGAATACAATCAAGGGACGAGAACTGGTTGATTATTACTATTAAAAACAATTGTTGTTTCAACAGCATTTAGCTTACAGAGAGCCTTCTCTATTCTCCTTATATTCTTCTCGTCTGCAGGTAGGTGGTATAATAAATTTCCAAGTGCAGACCAGAAGAGTATAATAAGAAGAATAGAGAAGACTCTCTGCAAGCTAAATGCTGTTGAAACAGCAATTGTTTTCAGTAACACTGCTCTAAAAGAGGTACTCCTTCCATATTATTATTATTAATATTTTTTTTTATTGTCTATCACAGTCATCTTATTCGACTGGGTGGCATTTACAATGTGGGGTTTCCGGGTTGCATCCTGCCTCCTTAGGAGTCCATCACTTTTCTCATTATGTGCGCTGTTTCTGATAGCACGCTCTTCTGCATGAGTCCTGGAGCTACTTCGGCTTCCAGTTTTTCCAGGGTTTTATTCAGGAATCTTGGGATCGCGCCTAGTGTTCCTATGATTATAGGTACAATTTCCACTGGCATATCCCATATCCTTCTTATTTCTATTTTCAGGTTTTGATACTTAACAGTTTTTCTCTTTCTTTCTCATCTACTCTGGTGTCCCATGGTATTGAGACATCAGTGAGTGATACTTTCTTCTTGATTTTGTCAATAAGCGTCAGGAGTGGTCTATTGGCACGTATCACCCTATCAGTTCTGATACCATAGTTCCAGAGGATCTTTGCCCAATCGTTTTCCATCACTCCCTCTGGTTGGTGTTCGTACCACTTATTACTGCAAGCTAGCTGGTGCTTCTTGCACAGGCTCCAGTGGAGGGCTTTTGCTACTGAATCATGCCTCTCTTTGTACTGGTTCCTTGCAAGCGCCGGATTCCCTTGCTATGCGGTCTGTGGTCTCGTCGTTCATATTGCACTTCCTGCATGTGGGTGAGATGTTATTTCCATCTGTTGTTCTTTGGGCCTGATCTTGTGCCGCTGTTAGCATTCCTTCTGTTTCCTACTTGAGTTCTCCCCTCTGTAGCCATTGTTAATTATTATTATTATTATTATTATTATTATTATTATTATTATTATTATTATTATTATTATTATTATTATTATTATTATTCCGGAAGAAGACCCCTCTTCCAAATAATTTTCATTAAACAGAAAAGCTGTAATGAACTTAGGACAGCTGTTATATAATTTACCTGCTGCTACAAAAAAAACTTATTCGAGAGATTGAGAAACTGCAATATAAACTCAACGGCATCCAGACGGCCATTCTATTATTATTATTATTATTATTATTATTATTATTATTATTATTATTATTATTATTATTATTATTATTATTCATAAGAAGGGTGGCAGGATATAAACACTCTAGTTTTTGAAAGTTAAATAAATGGAAGCATGCAAATTGCAACTAAAGAGAAAATGAATCTTATTTCTTAGAGTAAAAATTGTGCGAATTAAAAACACTGGGAATTACAAGCAAAGCTAAGCAAAATAAATAAGTTTGGAAGAATGAGAAAAAAAAACTATCCTTCATTTATCAACATACAAATTAGAGCAAACTGAACCTACTGACAGAAATGAAACTTAGTTAGAGTTAGAGATTAGACAAACAGAGTTGGACACCGATACACGAATCAGTCACGTATGAGACAGACTTAAGTCGTTTGGTCTGGGCGTCCGTAAAATGACAGCAGAGAAAATTCTTTATCATTGTTCTTACTCCAGAAACTTCTATTGGTTTACCCCCGGGAAATGAAATATGACGAAGGTAAGTTCATTATTAAAAAAAAATGGGAAAAAATTATTCCATGAAAATTTTCCGTGGCCCTGAAGAGAACTTTTCCTTTTTCATTTTTATAGAGAATAAAAAATCATATTTTCTTTCCCTGCTGTTGTCGGATGAAAGTATTGCGAAAATAATAGTATCCTTTACCTCCTACTGTGAAATAAAAATGATAACTTCAATTCTATTTTTTTTTTTCATTCCTTTGCTGCAGTAGAACAAGAATTAATTACATTTTCTTGATGTAATTAAATGCTATTTAATGTTGGGGGGGTGAGTTTATTTAAATTAAATTAGAATTTTTCATTCTGGCCAAAACTGACAAGGAAGAAAATATTTTTTGATCACTTTAGAGGCATAGAAAGATTAAAAGACGAAAAAAGTATTTTTTACAGTTCATCTTAAAGTAGGTAGATAAGAGGGGGGGGTAGATGAATGAAGAGAGAGAGAGAGAGAGAGAGAGAGAGAGAGAGAGAGAGAGAGAGAGAGAGAGAGAGAGAGAGAGGTGTCACACCCTGAAATATTACTAGCAAATTGGCTAACTGGAATCTTCAGATTTTTTATTCATGTTGAACATTCGTGTGTTTATATACCTAATGAAGTTATATCAGAGGCGATGTGTCTGAATTTGATCAGGATATTTTTAAGGGTGGTGAATCCTTAACTATTAGAGATAAGAAAAAATGGAAGTTTATAAATATCACACATATTCTTATCAGCAACAAATGAATAAACCTTTACTAACGTAAGTACTGTTTGGCCCTTTTATACAAATTTGAAATCTTCCAGTATGCTTGTTCTTGAGAAATGCTACGATTGAAATCTCCAAAAATAATTTTAAAATAAAGTATAGGGAACGACCTCAGTGTCATATTCTTAATGCAAAAATATTCTTTGTACAAAAGAATAAAAAAAAAAACTTAATATCTAAGATAAAGATCCATGACTATGTAAATTCACCAAAACATTCTACAGGTATAAATAAAAAAATCTAATGATAGTAATATTACTAAAAGTTGACTATTAGAAATAAGCAAAAGAATAGTCATTCTTGCGGAAAAGAGTCTTATTAAATTAGCTTTGTTGGGAAAAACACCCAAATTATTTAATGAGGTTAATACTTCAACAGCCTTCCTTCCGCCCTACTCTTTGGCCTCTGAATACTAAATCTTGGGCTCAGGTGACTATCGGTGATTCTCTTCAAAGTTTGAAAGAATAATTACCGGAAACTTTGGAGGTTTCAAGCTGAACTTCGGAGAAGGTAAGACGCTGGTCTGCATTACAAGAATATTTTCGTAAATTTCCAATAGAAATGGAGAGATGAAGAATAAAAGAATCTTTTAGATTTCTGTTGGTGGATGGGAAAGATCCGCTTCAATAATTAGATGGATAATAAGCTAAAATACCATATTTGCACAAAAGCAATATGATGGATAATAAGCTGAAATACCATATTTACACAAAAGCTAAATGAGACATGTTTCTTATGAGGTCTTTAGAACATAGGACCT
>JANJGK010000048.1:5024395-5040914 GCA_039081455.1 Macrobrachium rosenbergii
TGCACGAAATTTGCTACATGAATATGCACGAAATTTATTACACGAATATGCACGAACTCTATTAAACGAATATACATGAAATTTATTACACGAATATGCACGAAATCTAGTACACGAGTATGAAACGAAATATATTACACGGACATACACAAAATTTATCTTACGAATATGCACGAAATTTATTACATGAGTGTACATGAAATTCAGTATGCGAATATTGAAGGACATTATTACACGAAAAGATACACGAATATGCACGAAACTTATAACACGAATATACAAAAAATTTATTACACGAATACACAAATAATTAAAAAAAAAAAAACGAGAAGGCTGGCAGATATAGAAGCTTTATTTGCCAAAGAGTCAGACCAGAACATCCCGACCTGATCATAAATTTCTGAAAATTTGAAGAGCACGAATCCCGGAGGCATAGGATGACATATACGAAGGGAATTCGTATTTTCGTCACAGGGTTTAACCTTTGCTTTATTCCCCCGTGGGTCCTGGGGTCCTTTTGTATTTTGACATTTGGGTTCCAACCCATCTTCTTAACAAGGTTTTTTTTCATCAAGAGAAATGTCTTTCTTTTTATTTTGTTTTTAGCGTTTTATCGTTCCCGGTATAGCATCGACGTTGTCTTGATATATAGATTAAAGTGATTGTCACTGTTCCCCACTGATAGTCAGTAGTATCTGCTTTCAATAAAATTGGGTTAAATTTGCTGAGAGAGAGAGAGAGAGAGAGAGAGAGAGAGAGAGAGAGAGAGAGAGAGAGAGAGAGAGAGAGAGAGAGAGAGAGAGTGATATATATATAAATTATATATATATATATATATATATATATATATATATATATATATATATATGTAATGTACATAAATGTGTCACACAGTTAATAAATGTCAATAAATATTTTCACACAGTATGTTCATACTAAAAAACTTGTGATTAATGATTAATGAAGAAAATGGAGATTAATACTAAAAATTCAAAAGTTCCAGAAGATAAATAATATCAAACGTTGCTAATTATAATTATTAATAATGACTGATAATGAGGACAGTGGTGATTAATGCCAAAATCATTCATAACAATTAATATCACAGTTAATAAAAACATTTATCAGTATTGCCACACAATTAATAAATATTGATAAGTATTTTTACAGTTAACAGATATAAAAAAAATCGATTATATTAATAATAATCCCAACGAGTAATACAAAAATGTAAAAAATCTCCAAAATAATATATATATATATATATATATATATATATATATATATATATATATATATATATATACACACACACAACACACACACACACACACACACACACACATATATATATATATATATATATATATATATATATATATATATATATATATATATAACTAATCAACATCAAAGCACGTGAAGTATGCTAATAATAACCATAAAAAAACTTTTGATAAATGACTAATGATTAATGAAGATAATGGTGATTAATACAAAAATTAAAAAAACTATTTCAAAAATTTAAAAAAAATTGATACTGTCATACCTAGTTGATAAACATCGATAAACATAAAAAGTGGTAGTAATAGTCATAAATAACTTGTGAAAATGATTAATGATTAACAAAGATAATGGTGATTAATACAAAAAATACAAAACTTTCAAAAATTTCCAAAAAAAATTAATATTTTCACACAATTAATGAACATTAATACGTGAAGTATGTTATTAATTATCATATAAAACCTGTGATTAATGATTAATGAAGGTAATGGCGATTAATACAAAAAATACAAAAATTTCAACACTTTAAAAAAATGAAATTGTCACACCTAGTTAATAAACATCGAGAAATGCGAACTATGTTAATAATAATCATGTCACACTTATGAATAATGATTGATTACCAAGATAATGGTGATTAATCATCAATAATGGATGGAAAGGCATTGAAAAAATTGATATTGGGAAAAAAAATCAGTTTTACTCACCATTATTTGAGAGGTTGTTGTGTAGTTTATTATTTCTGTTATAGTAGTCAGTTGCATTTATCAGTCAGTTGCATTAATCAGTCAGTTGCGTTAATCAACTGACAGTCTGGTGTCATCAACAAGGAGTTTGAGGAGGGCGAGGAAGGCTGGAAATGTTGGTAGAACTACGCCAAAATTTGCTGGCCAAGACGAGGACATGGCATGGTCTGTTACAAGAGCATGGTGACGCAGACCTAGCCTAATTGTTGTTCAGGGGTGTATTTAAGGGTGTATTGGCTGGAACAAACTTGCAGAAGTTGTATTTGTTCAGGAGAACATTCCAAAACACCCCCTGTTATCTCCATGGTGTTGTAGTCCTAAACTGATCAGTGATCTGTGAGCCTTGAAGATTACAGTAATCATGCTCTTTGGAAAAATCTCATTCTTGCAATTGCAAGGGGAACCGACCCTCTTGGTGGAAGAGTTTTCCTGGTGCAAGTCTTTCTTTAAAAAGCTTAGGTGGAACAGGTCAAGGACTTTGTTTCTGACATACTAAGCCATTTTTTCTACTTCCTGTTGTTCCAATTGTTCATGAACAGTCTCATCAGTAGGTTCCACAGGTAGGGAACCCGTTTTCTTCCTTTTAGTTTTCAGTAAAAGAAAACTATTGTGCCGGCTTTGTCTGTCCGTCCGCACGCTATTCTGTCCGCACTTTTCCTGTCCGCCCTCAGATCTTAAAAACTACGGCGGCTAGAGGGCTACAAATTGGTACAGTATGTTGATTATTCACCCTCCAGTCATCAAACATACCAAATTGCAGTAGTTTTTATTTTGTTTAAGGTTAAAGCTAGCCATAATCGTGCGTCTGGCAACGATATAGATCTGTTTTCGGTGTCCTTGATTATACGCTGTAGCGCCTGTACAGAAAGCTCGATTGCGCCGAAGGTTTCCTGTTGTTCTAATAATGCAGCCTCATCAGTAGAAGGTTCCACTGGTAAAGAACCACTGCTGGTGGTGGTGGCACTAGCACTGGCTTCATAACTGATGGGGTTGGCACCTTTGCCCACACGTACGGGGCTGCTAGTGCCATCTAGGGACGGAGCATCACATTCTGCATCGTTGTCACTGTTACAGTGACTCAACCAATCATCATCTAATTTGGGACTGTCGCTATAATCGTAGCAATGAGATCGTTTTCTCTCTCGTTTCACACTTGACCAACTAACTTTCCCTGCACCTCTTCCCCTTCTCCTCACTATTCTTCTCTTCACTGTCATTGTTTGCCGCTTTACCCTATACTAATATGACACTGTCTTCCACAATAACAACACTATCACCAGGATCTGTCACCAGAAAAGGCTCATTATCATCACTATCACCATCATCTGAACACGAAACTTCAGTCCAAAATAGAGTTACCTTTGCTAGAGAAGCCACTAACACACAAACGGATGTCTTTTTTTGCTTTTTTTCCCACAGTATTTGGTGACTGTCCAGACCCATCGCACACTTCTATAGAATCTATAATGCCTAAACTCATTATACTAGTAGTATTGCCCCTCGATAATCAAAATTAACGCCGATAATAGCTGTAAAGTCGTTTAATTACCCAACAGACACGCTGAGTGCCCCCTGGCGCTGATTGCGTCTTGCGCGACAATAACAAAAACGCTGATTGGCTGGTCGGCCACTCGGCGTATGATATTATTCTCGAAGGTAGATAAACCTTTATAACGGCTCCCCAGACACATAGAAAGGTAAAATTGCTGCCTTCAAAATGACGTATAACATTATTCTCGATTGAATAAATTCCTAATAACGCTTCTTCAGAAACATGGTTAGCAGTTACTCTCTCTAGGCGAAAAACACTAGTCGTTAAAGAGAACGAATATGTTGTAATTATTATCACCTCTTCATTATTACGTTAATCCCCTTCACTTCTTCTCTTTTGATCTTACGTCATAATTATTCTCGTGATAAAGTCAGCCTCACGCAAACGTAATCAATTTAACTTGACAGCCCAACAATAATTAATTCAATTCTTTCGCTAATCCATTTTCTGACTAATCATTTTAAGCTGCGTTGTCATAGAAAACCTTATGAAAGCTTTGATGGGATACAGTGGTGATTTATATATATATATATATATATATATATATATATATATATATATATATATATAAAATATATATAATATATTACGAATTTTTATCACATCACCGTGACATCTTACATACAAACTTTAAGCCACAAACGTCGTTTAATATCCAGTTCGCGCTACTTTGGATACTCTTGTCACTTAGAGTAGATACAATCCATTTAGCGCGAATTGGATATGAAACGACATTTGTAGCTTAATATTCGTATATATGTATATATATATATACATATATATATATATATATATATATATATATATATATATATATATATATATATATATATATATATATATAATTAGGCCTGCATCGTAATTTGTTCTGTAGCAAATTCAAGGAACCGTCATTAATTTGCAGTAGCTTCCAAGAATTGTTATTGATTTGCAGCAGATTCCAAGAATCGTCATTAATTAGCAGCAGATTCCAATCATTCATTTCCTCAGATTTCAAGAATTGTCATAAATTTGTGGCATATTCCTGTAATCGTCATTAATTTGCAGCAGACTCCAGGAATCAGTCGTTTGCAGCAGTTGCCAAGAATCTTCATCAACTTGCAACAAATTCCAGGAATCATTTATCTGTAGCAGACTCCAAGAATCGTCATCAACTTGCAACACATTCCAAGAATCATTTATCTGCAGCAGATTCCAAGAATCGTCATGAACTTGCAACAGATTCCAAGAATCCTTCATTTAGCAGTTTCGAAGTCTTGTAATTAATTTGCAGGAAATTCCAAGATTTTCAGCCTATTCCAAAAACTTATTTATTTTGCAGCAGCGCCAGGAATTGTCACAAATTTGCGTAGATTCCAAAAATCGTCGTCAATTTGCAGAAGATTCCAAAAATCATCTTCAATTAGCAGCAGATTCCAAGAATCTTCATCACTGCAGCAAATACCAAGACTCATCATTAGTTTGCGGAAGATTCCAGGAATCGTCATTAATTTGCCATCGATTCCAAGAACCGGCATTAAGGAACCATCATCAATTTGCAGCAGATTCCAGGAATCTCCTTTCATTTGCAGCAGGTTCCAAGAATCGTCAGTAATTTGTAGCAGTTTCCAAGAATTGTCATTAATTTTCAGCAAGATTCCAAAAATCATCAATTTGCAGCAAATTCCAAGAATCGTCATTAATTGGCAGCAGACTCCAAGAATCGTCATTAATTTGCAGCAGATTCAAGAATCATTCATTTGCAATAAATTATAAGAATCATTCATTTGCAGTAAATTCCAAGAATCATTCATTTACAGCAAGGTTCCAAGAATTGTCATTAATTTGCAGCAGATTCCAAGAATCATCCATTTGCCGCAGATCCCAAGAATCATTCATTTACAGCAAGATTCCAAGACTCGTCAAATTAACCTTCCTACGTTGGTTCACTTATCTAGTTTCTTACCTCACAAAACCCAAGGATGTTTGAGATCATATCCTTTACAACGAGCTAAAGACGATTAGGCTCCCATTTCCACAGGATTCCTAGAAGAGGATGCCACTACTGTCTCTGAAGAGGTTTGAATTAATTTTTTTACGTAAGTCGAGATCAAAATCCTTCCATTTTTGTGAGTGAGCGATGATTTAAATGTTTACTTAATTCCCACAGCTGCCTCAAAATTATATGTAAACGTGAGCTTGTCTAGACTATTTTTTTTTTTTCTTTTCTCTGTACAAAGTTTCATTCCCATTTTTTATTCCCATTTCACTTAGGAAAGTCTCGTCTTTCGTTCTGAAGCACATTTCGCTGAGATGTGTTCATTTTTATAAGAAATCTGTGTCTCTTGATATCCTCTTCTCTCTTGTTTGCAAATGTTAGCTTGTCAATACTTCTTTTTGCTTTTCTCTTTTAAAGTGTTATTCCCCTTTTTGCCAAAGAAAATCTTCTCATCTTTCATTCTGAAGCACATTCCATTGTTATCCTCCTCTCTCTCTTTTATACAAATGTGAAGGATGACGTAAATAACCAAGAATAACAATATTATAAGTAAACGAAAATGTACGGTTAGTATGTCACAATATAATGAAATTATGAAACAGAGTAACTTTATTAAGACAAAGGTTATATGAGAGTCAATCTATATTTTAGTTATTTTTCTAGGTAAAAACAGATTCCTGCTTTCCAACTGCTTTCCAAATGCTTTCCAACTGCTTTCCAAATGCCTTCCAGCTGCTTTCTAACTGTCTTCCAACTGCTTTCCAACTGCCTTCCAATTGCTTTCCAGATGCCTTTCAACTGCTTTCCAACTGCCTTCCAACTGCTTTCCAACTGCCTTCCAACTGCTTTCCAACTGCCTTCCAATTGCTTTCCAGATGCCTTTCAACTGCTTTCCAACTGCCTTCCAACTGGTTTCCAACTGCCTTCCAACTGCCTTCCAACTGCTTTCCAACTGCCTTCTAACTGATTTCCTACCAATCACTAATGCAAATCTCCAGATGTGTAAGTAGTTCAACATTTTTATATAGAACATGAAAAACATTAATAAAAAAAATGGCAAATTAAGCATAATTATTATACAAGAGAAACGTTTTTACTTATTTGTAAATCATGTTACGAATTTCGGTTAAGATTTTGGGTGCACCCTGGTGTTTCATGGCCGAAAAAGAAATTCATTTCAACTTTGCGTGAAACAAATTTTCCACGCAAGCACTGTTATTCATTGCAAGAACAAATACTACGCTTTGGTTTTCCACGCAAGCACTGTTGTATATGTTGAAAGAATAAGCACTACGCTTGGCGAGGAACAACTTATAGATATATGCAGAGGCGACTGGTAAATATATAAATATATATATATATATATATATATATATATATATATATATATATATATATATATATATATATATATATATATATATATATATATATATATATATATATGTATGTATATATATATATATATATATATATATATATATATATATATATATATATATATATATATATATATATATATATATATACATACATACATGAATATATAAATATATATAATAGAAATCATCAACACACAATCACGTGTGGAACAGAAATAAATTTCTGACTCACGTCGGGATCGAACCCAGGTCTCTCAGGTGGAAAGCAAGGGCGTTAACCACTGGGCCATACAAGTCTAAAAGAAGTCGGAACCTGAGAGCAACTGCCCCCAAGGAATTACCTGGGCAAGCTAACTGCTTGCATACCAGCGAGTTTTCCCCAACTTCCCGACTCAGCAATGACCCAATAGACAACATTTCATTCGAATTATCCCTTCTGAGTGAATAAGATAGAAATCATCAACACACAATCACGTGTGGAACAGAAATAAATTTCTGACTCACGTCGGGATCGAACCCAGGTCTCTCAGGTGGAAAGCAAGGGCGTTAACCACTCAGTCAGAAATATATATAAATATATATAGATACATATATATACAAATATATATATATATATATATATATATATATATATATATATATATATATATATATATATATATATACATATATATAGGCTACATATATATAATCCTGCAATTGTTGTTCATACAAAAAGATAAAAGATTTAAAGCTACAAAACCATTGGACAAACCGAGAAATTAAATCTTCCATTTACATACACAGTAAAAACAAACATGGCATAAAAGAACATAGCCGACAAAACAGTTTTTTACGGAATTTTTTCGAAATGTTTACTTAAAACTACCAGGAATTCTTATTCAAGAAAACATATCCCTTTACGGAGCGGCTGTTTGCACTGTTTGCACGAAAATGGATATTGAAAGTAAGTACCGAGGAATGCAATTATTTGCATGGAAGCAAGAGGAGAGGAGAGCGAGAGTGTGCTTTTATTTAGAATTGAAAGGAAGTTGCAGTTTCTCTCTCCGATAAAAGTTTAACATTGCACCTATCAAAAGTGTTCTGGGGAGGTAAGGCGAGCGAATTTGGGTAGTAATGGCCTTATGTATTCCAGAATAAAAGTAGTTTTTTGAATTTGAAATGCCAGATAGAAAGCAAGATTCAGAAAGGATATGTGTGGAGAGTTTTAACACGAAAAATAAAAATATTTAGTATTAAAATTATTATTATTATTAATCAGAAGATGAACCATATTCATATGGAACAAGCTCACATGGGCCATTGACGTAAAATTCATGTTTCCAAAGAATATGGTGTTCATTTGAAAGAAGCAACAGAAGGTAATAAGAAATACAGAGAGAAGAGATCAGTCATTAGAAAAGAGAAACGAATTAACATATTAATAAATAAATAGATAAAAATGTAGGTAAATTATTGAGATACAAGGATAATTGTTTTTAGACTAGTCATGCGTTGCATCTTCGCTGGACCTTTGGAAGTTCCAGTTGCACAAAATCCTGAGGGGGACAGCTTCTCAGTCCAGCTGTATGAGGAATAAAGGACCTCTGGAACTAAGAAGTTCGACATCGAGACACATTGAATCTATGTGGTGAAAAGATTTATTACGAAAAATGAAGCCAGAATAATCATAATAATAATAAATATTTTTACTGACGATTTCAAAAAAGGAACAGGGAAACAAAATTAGCATTTCCTGGGAAATTTCTGAATAATTCAGAGCTAGGGAGAGGCCAAAATTCTCAGAGCAGGGTTGATACGATCCAAAAACCTTAATAAAACAAGACTAGGATAGTACTTACCCACTTTTTTCATTTACCATCCGTCACATTTCTCTTCTCGAGGAGGTCCTTTGTTCCTCCTTGAGGATGTCGTGCGATTGGAACTTCAAGAGTTCAAGACGTAGATGCAATGCATTACCACCCTAAAACAATTCTCCTTGCATACAGAACAAACCCACAGGGGCCACTTACTTAAAATTCAGCTTCCAAAGAATATGGTGTTCACTAGATAGAAATAACAGAATGTAATGGGCAACACAGAAAGAACTCAGCTATTATAAAAAAAATCTAAATGAACAAATTAATAAATAAATATATAGCTAAAGATTGTAATGTCCTTGCAGTCTTTAGCTATTTATTTATTAATTTGTTAATTTATATTTTTTTTTATAATAGCTGAGTGTCTTCTTTCTATGTTTGCCCATTACATTCTGTTATTTCTGTTATTCTTTGGAAAGCTTGATTTCAAGTTAGTGGGCTCCTGTGGGTTTTGTTGTGTGTGAATAGGGCTCATCTTCTGAATAAGAATATTAATAATAATAAATCTCGTCACGAAGGGCGGTTGCCAAGGGCCACTGTTTATCGTGGATACTGGATATCGCCCTAGAGCTACTTTTCGCTTTTGAAGGAGCATAATTGCTTTCCAATATTGCCTGGGATTTTAACACTCGTGTGTTCTTTCATATTTCACCGAGGCTGGAGATGAATGCCAGAGTGACTCTCTCTCTCTCTCTCTCTCTCTCTCTCTCTCTCATTGGGTCCACCCCCTCTCTCTCTCTCTCTGTGGGTCGCTCTCTTTCTCTCCTCTTTCTCTCTCTTGGGGTCGCTCACTCTCTCCCCCTATCTGTCTTGGGTCGCCATCTCTCTCTCTCTCTCTCTCTCTCTCTCTCTCTCTCTCTCTCTCTCTCTCTCTCTCTCTCTCATTGGGTCCACCCCCTCTCTCTCTCTCTCTGTGGGTCGCTCTCTTTCTCTCCTCTTTCTCTCTTTGGGTCGCTCACTCTCTCCCCCTATCTGTCTTTGGGTCGCCATCTCTCTCTCTCTCTCTCTCTCTCTCATCTCTCTCTCACTCTCTCTCTTTGGGTCGCTCTCTTTCTCTCCTCTAACTCTCTCTCTCTCTCTCTCTCTCTCTCTCTCTCTCTCTCTCTCTCTCTCTCTCTGTCTTTCGTTGGGGTCCCCCCCTCTCTCTTTCTCTCTCTCTCTCTCTCTCTCTCTCCTCTTCTCTCGTCTTCTCTCTCTCATCTCTCTCTCTCTCATTGGGTCCACCCCCTCTCTCTCTCTCTCTTGTGGGTCGCTCTCTTTCTCTCTTCTCTCTCTCTTTCTCTCGTTGGGTCGCTCACTCTCACCCCCGCCCGCCTCTCTCTCTCTCTCTCGTCTCTCTCTCTCTCTCTCTCTCTCTCTCTCTCTCTCTTCTCTCTCTCTCTCTCTCTCTCTCTCTCTCATAGTCCTGTCAGCTTTAATATTAACAGGAGACGGATCCTGAACCTTATTTACTCAAATTTAAGTGTGCAGTGGAAAGAACATAATCGTAGATCCAATTAAACTCCATGAGACAGAAAAAGGCCCCCAAAAATATCTCGGAGACATCGTAGGCTGAAGAAAAAAAAAATACTGATCCTCTTCCTTCATTAGTGACTTTCATCAGTTCTGTAAACTTTCCATAACTTCACCAATTTTCGCTCTTTAATCATGATGTATTTTCTTTTCTTTCAAAATGTGAAAAGTTGGAACGTAATTAAGACTCGTTTTCGCCTTAAGTTAATCCCTGAATCGTGATAATAAGACACTTCATAATAATCTAAGTGCAAATGATACTATGTTTAAAGGAACCTTGCACATGCATACAAAGAAGTACAAGATGGTGACTCGACTATAGTGAGTTGCAGGCGGGGTAGGGATTGGTAGGGCTAGCAACTTTACCAACAATAGTCTCGCTAAGCATCTGACGTCATCCATTATATCAAGACAGCTACGACTGTTCAAGGAAGCCTCACGACTCGTCACGACGTTTACAAATGACTCAACAGATAGGAACTTTTAGCTTGTGCAATATATTTGAGAAAAATAAAGAAGTAGATACGTGGATATATTGGAAAGCAGTTAGAAGGCAGTTGGAAGGCATTTGGAAAGCTTTTGACAAGCAGTTAGAAGGCAATTGGAAAGCAGTTGGATGGCAGTTAGAAAGCAGTTGTTAAGTGGTTGGAAAGCTGTTTGAGAACAGTTGTAAAGTAGTTGCAAAGCATTTATGAGCTGAAAAGCAGTTGTAAGTTGGAAAAACAATTGGAAAGTATTTGGGAAAGTAGTTGTAAATTGGAAAATAGTTGGCAAGCAGTTGGAGACCAGCTGGAAAGCAGTTGGCAAGCAGTTGTAAGTTAGAGAGCAGTTGAAAAGCAGCTGTAAGTTGGAAATCATTTGGAGAACAGTTGCAATGTACCTGAAAAGCAGCTGTAAATTGGAAAGCAGTTGGAGAGCAGTTGTAAAGTAGATGAAAAGCAGCTGTAAGTTGAAAGCAGTTGTAAAGTAGATGAAAAGCAGCTGTAAGTTGGAAAAGCAGTTGTAAGCTGGAAAGCAGTTGGAGAGCAGTTGTAGTTTAAAAGCAGCTGTAAGTTGGAAAGCAGTTGTAAGTTGAAAAGTAGTTGAAACCCAGTTGAAAAGCAGTACTTCATATAAATTAATTAACCCTACCTGATCTATTTGTGAGCAATTACCTGCGACTGACATTTGCTTTCTAAAATTCCGGTAGCTTCAAGTGGCTGGAATTTTATAACGATGTCTGCTACGCGTTCGGTAACCAACCTAATTAACTAAAATTTGTAACTTTAATCGTAATTATTATTATTATTATTATTATTATTATTATTATTATTATTATTATTATTATTATTATTATTATTCCAAAAGATAAACCCCTATTCATACGGAACAAGCCCACCACAGGGGCCATGGACTTGAAATTGAATCCCTCAAGGAAACTTGTGTTCATTTGAAAGAAGTAACAGAACGAAAAGAGACCAGTTATTAGAAAAGAAAGAAAACAGAGCAACTAATAAATAAATAGATGAAAACACAATAAATAAACAGGTAATAATAAAAGGACAATTTGAAAAGACCTTTTGGCTGTAATATCCAAAATATTACATTCACGCTCTGCTGTATCGAACATTTCTCAAAGCGCGTGTTAATCGTTATAGTTTTCCTTTATTTATTGCAGTAGGGATTGAAAACTTCATTTTTATTGCATGTCAGAATACTTTCCATATTTCTGGAATAGTATCGGTTGTTCGCTTTGCTGTAAAGTGAAAATAACTCCTGGATATTTTTAATGTACGGATGAACTCGGTAATAAAAATCAGAAAAAGACATGTATGATACTACTCTTATAATGGATTATATTTATCTTGGTTGAGGTACAAGGATTTTTGTCAAACATTATCAAAACAAAATCTCTGAATTCAGCTTCAATACTTTTCAGATTGAAAGAATGTGGAACAAATATTCGCATTACAGATGAAGAATTTTCAGTCAAAAACAGCATTTTTATCTCCAATGTATAAATCATTTGTGGAAGTACAAAATAATTACGATCCCTTTCGTAATTTTTTTTTTGTAATTGCAACTTAAAAGGATTAAACCTGTTTTTATTTATCTCTTTCTGTTTTAGCCTGTCATAAGTAAATCTTAACACTATTTGTACACGTTCTAAAGTAGATAATAATATGAAACAATAGCCTTTTGTCAAAGTTTTCACTGAAAACATATTTGAAATTATTTTATGATGTAATATTATACTTACTAATTCCGCGAGCGTACAGTTACGTAGCTAAGAAAGCAGACATTAAACACGCATCTGTAATTATTGTAAGCACGAGTGCTCTGTGGAGGTGCTCAGATAGTTGTACACCTCGCTAACAAAAACATGTAATTAGATAAATGGAGAATAAAATAATAAACGAAATAAACTGGTAAGAAGCATCAAATGGGAATGTGATAAATTAGAGGGTAATTAAGAAATATTGTTTCAAGATAACAACACGAAAACAAGATCTGTAGAGTACAAACACAGGCAAGAGTTGGATATTGAAAACAATAATCTTTTGCTAAAACTCCTCTTTCTTGATTTTCTTTAAAGAAAAGAAAAATATTTTTCCTTTTAATTATAAAGGCTTTATCGCTGGTTGAAGTCGAACTGTTGTTTCAAGACAGCGTAACAAAAGCAAGGTCTGCAGAGTTGAACACTTCCAGGAAAATGCCGGCTATTGAAAACCTTTACACCAGAAGCAATCTTTCTTAATTTTTTTTTCAAAAAGAAAATATTTTTCTTTTAATTATAAAAAAGCTTTATCAGTGGTTGAGGTCTACCTGATGGTTACTTTAAATCCATTATATAAATGATATCTTGAGCGCTCAAGTCTTTTTCATAATGCATTTAACAACAAATCGAAGGCTATTTACTTAATGTGGGGGTTTTTAAAAAAAATTATTTCTATGGGTTTCTATCACTTATAAAAAATGCAGTCTTTTATCAACACACGTGCCTGTGAATTTGTTTAATTCACATCAAATTCCCTCCTATTACTGAAAGTGACCCCTTTTTTTTGTATGTATCATGGTCGCAGGAATGAAAAGAGGTCAGGTCAGCACATAACCTCTCCATATAACATCTCCTATACTTTCTTTCCTTCTTTAAATCTTCGGCTGAAAGCTTATGGACAGAGTCAACAGATTATAATAAACCCAAAAGTTCTCCAAAGGGAAATCATCCTGCAGAGAGAGAGAGAGAGAGAGAGAGAGAGAGTTATAGGAAAAGGTAATAAAAGTAATATAGTTATGAGGGAGTAGATATTAAAACGATACACCTGAACTCATGAGACGTCAGTAGCAGAGAGCAGGGATGAATTTGTTCCTCGCTAGAACATTTGGAGATCAGAAGATCCCACATCCGTACTAGAGACAATAAGATAATAAACATAAAAAAAATTGAATAGAATATCAAGACTGAGGCTTTAAAACCAGGAGAATGAAATATAGTTTCGCAAGTGCAGACTCCAATCTTGGTATAATTATAAACATCGTCGTCAGCAAGATATAATTAGGAGCCGTGAAACTACTCAGCTAACATAGTTACGGTCTGCTTGAAATGCGAGCTAAGAATCACAGGTTTACCATTTTAACCCGACTTTCAAATCATCTTGAGAAAAAGCTTTCTCATTCATTTATTTAACTATCTTACTCACCCCACGCACTCATTTACTCATTCATTTGAGAACAGTTGTAACTTGCGGGGCAGCCGCTCAAAACCCCTTTAGAGAAGATTTTTTTAGCGTTTACTCTCTGGAGAGAACGCCTGACAATAATAATAATAATAATTATAATAATAATAATAATATTGTTATTATTGGCATTATTATTATTAGCATAGTCTTGGAATTCACTAAACGTTCTGTTGTATATATCTTGAGATAGAAAAACAGGGAGATAATAATAATAATAATAATAATAATAATAATAATAATAATAATAATAATAATAATAATAATAATAATAATAATAATAATAATATTGTTATTATTGGCATTATTATTATTATTATTATTATTATTATTATTATTATTATTATTATTATTATTATCTTTGTTACAATTATTATTATTATTATTTCCCTGTTTTTCTATCTCAGGTTATATGCAACAGAACGTTTAGTGAATTTCAAGACTATTTTCGCTTCCTAAAAACCTCAAAGGTGACCACGAACGTTTATATCTGGCCTGGGAAAAAAAACCATCCGAAAAAAAAACCAGTTTAGCTTTTGATGCAAAACCTGATAAAGTCTGGCAAAAGGATGGTTTAAAACTGCGGCGAAAACAGGGCGGGAGAGAGAGAGAGAGAGAGATAGAGAGAGATAAGGTGGAAAAATAGACGAAATAAAATTCACTCCAGCTCACTTACCGTCGACAGTCAAAATATGGAAACGTTTTTGCCCTCTTTCGGTGGGCGTTCCTGAGTGGAAAACATTTTTTTTTATTCGGTTTCTAAAACATAATTTCCCGATAGTCCAAGCGAAGATGCAATGCATTACTTCCCTAAAACAATTCTCCTTGTACTTTAATCATTTATGCACATTTTTGTTTTATTTAATAAATTGTTTATTTTTCTAACAACTGATCTTTCTGAATTTCCCATTACCTTCTGTTGCTTCTTTCAAATGAACACCATATCCTTTGGAAGCTTGAAGTTTCAAGTCAGTGGCTCCAGTGGGCTTGTTCCACATGAATAGCTGTTCATCTTCTGAATAATAATAACAATAATAATAATTTTAATAATGTGTTGCAATTTGGGATATAATGGAAAATTAGTACTGGAAAAGGTATGTACATAATTTTTTATGATAATTTTTTTTAGGAAAAAAAAGGCATATTCTTGATGAATTAACTTCTTTAAAATTTACATTATTTCTGATCCGAGAGCTGACAGCTTTAAGAGTAAGGTGCCTATTATTCTAGGGCGAAGTAAGTTGTCAGTGATTCATGAAGGGCTTAGCAAAATACATAGGAATGTCAGTTCTGAATAAATGTTTTTATACATAAACATAGACATATACAAGACATAGACATTAAACAATGAATGCTGTTTAGCATCTCGACACGTTGTTCATAATAAAGTCCTCCCGTTTTGAAATACTTCACCCCACATGATTAACCTAAATGGCTTTATGAAGACGATACTTAAAATTCGTCATATCACTGAGATGAGGAGCGCAGAATCCTGAGAAATAATTAGCTCAAGTCTCCAACGAGATTCTCAGTTAGCCTATATTAGAAAGGTGCATGATTCTTGACAATGAAGCTTTCCTAGATGAATACTCAAGTGCTTTCGCTGCTTCCTGAAGAGTGTGTATTTAATTTGATCGCGAAGACCGATTTTCAAACAAAAATTTTTTTTTTTTTTTTTTTTTTTTGCCATAATTTTGCCGTTTCGAATACCTTCGAGTGTACATTTGTTCAGTTCGACAGTTACAGCTAAATCTAATAACATTATGAACTGCATGGCATTAAACTTCAGTTCCACAAACTCCTTTCGTTAATCTGGGCTGCATTTTCTAAAAAAAAAAAAAAAAAAAAACTGGCAACTTTCTCCAGCGCAAATATCAGACAGTTATGACTGACAGCAACAGAGTTAAGCCAAGCCAACCTTTTACGCAGATTAGTTCTTTCCAAACACAGCCGCTATTTCTGCCTTCAAGCAGTTTGGTTTTGTGAATAATTTTTTTTTTAAGGCGTCCCCAAGGTCGAGAGTATTGTCGTATGAATAACCCCAAAAAGATAATATTTGTCAACACGGAACGACTTTGTGCGTATGCAGTTACTGTGAATGAGTGTGTGTATTAGTGCATATATCAAATTATTAAATATGGTCATAGGCATATATACAGTATATACATACAGTACACGCATACGTAACACACACACACACACACACACTATATATATATATATATATATATATATATATATATATATATATATATATATATATATATATATATTCATATGAATATTAAATTATTACATAGAATCATAGGTATACATACATACATACATACATACATACATACATACATACAAATCTTTATCATTATGCGTCATTAGTTTCCTTAGACGGAGAAATGCGTATTCCCCTCTCTCTCTCTCTCTCCTAAAACTTTGAAAGGTGAGGGATTCCATGTCTTGACAAACACGTCAATTGTGTGCATTGACTGA
>JANJGK010000048.1:5041014-5053514 GCA_039081455.1 Macrobrachium rosenbergii
TAGAACATGATTTTGCAGTTTTTCTGTATACTTAAAACACGATTTTACAGTTGTTCTGTATACTTAGAACATGATTTGACAATTGTTCTGTATACATAGAACAGGATTTTACAGTTGTTCTCCACATCTAGAACAGGATTTTGCAGTGTTCTGGATACTTAGAACATGATTTTACAGTTTTTCCCTAAGTAAGAAATATTTACTTCCTACTTCTATATCTGTGCCATCAATGCAAATTAAGAATAATTCTGAATGTATCTAACCAACCAGTCATTACTCAATTCACAGACGTAAAGACAACTTCAAAATCCCTGTTACTCCTATATAAAATGCCTTATTTTGACAACAACATCCAACACCCGCAGAGAAATATTTCCCACATCCAACGTCTCTAACAAGTGAACATAACTGCGGGTCACAAGTCACAAAGAATGGCCAGCTATAGCTCCATTGTCCAAATTCTTTCCACTCGGCATTCAATCAGGAACAACTCGGCCTGTTGTAAGGGAATAAAATAAAACTTTTGTATGTTTTGTCCAAAAGGGACTTAGGTGATATGGAGACTGCTGTAGAGGCTGTAAGTTTGTTTGTTGTGTCAAGAGAAAATATGCTTGTCACCTTGTAGCATATATACATATACATATATATATATATATATATATATATATATATATATATATATATATATAATTATATATATATATATATATATATATATATATATATATATATATATATATATATGTGTGTGTGTGTGTGTGTGTCTGTGTCCTTGTGTGTGTGTGTGTGTGTGTGTGTGTGTGTGGTATTTTTGTGAATACTGAATATCAGTAGTCTTTTCCTTTTCTTACTTTCATTCTCTTTGTACTGTTACTTTTAGTTCTTGTAAGAACACACGAAATAAAAAAGGCCACAACTTTATATTAAGACCCATTTTTAATGTAATTACCACACAACACATTTCCTAAGAAATCGTTACCTTGTTGTTCGCTAAGAATATAAGCTTCATTGCTGCCATTGCGTTTGGGTCCTATGGTCTATCGTTTTAATAGCCATTTTATTAGACAGAGCAATAAAAATGTTCTCCTTTTCGATTTTCATCAAAGCATTCCTGTTTTCCCAAAAGTTTCCTCTTTTCTGTCTCAGCTTTTAGCTTGTTATGGTACTTGAAGCATTTATCTCTGCTTCTTCCTCCCCCCCCCGCCTTAAATTTCATTATTCAAGATCCAACTCTCAGTTCATTCCTCCCCCATAGGGGGTTGGTGCCGTCAGTGCACCTCATGCGGTGCAATGTAGGCATTACTTAAGGGTCTTTGCAGCGTCCCTTCGGGCCCTAGCTGCAACTGCTTTCATTCCTTTTACTGTACCTCCGTTCATATTCTCTTTCTTCCACCTTACTGTCCACCCTCTCCTAACAATTGATTCACAGTGCAACAGCGAGGTTTTCCTCCTGTTACACCTTTCAGACTTGCACTGTCAATTTCCGTTTCAGCGCTGAATGGCCTTAGTCGCCCCAGTGCTTGGCGTGTATGCATGAAATCTATAAATCAATCAATCAATCGTTTCATTGCTCGTAAGTTACATTTCAAAGTTTTATAGCGCCAATTTCCATTTATTTAGCTTCTCAGTTTCATATTAATCTTTGATGAGGTATCTCACTCTTATGCTGCCTTCGTAATTCTCGAGAAATGTCGTCATAAACACAGAAGAGAAATCACTTTCAGAGGTTTTTATACAGAAAAGAAAAAAGAAACAGAGCAGGATTTTGCGAAGAGATTTAAAGAAGGAAAAATGTTTTGAGGTCATTCTAAATATCGATCTAGATTTCATCTTGCTGTACAATAAGATTTTGGCTAATTTCTTTTGGCTTTCTCTACTGTCACGATATGTCAAGGTAGTTTTCAAGATCACCTTTAACTGGTAAAAGTCATTTTGAACTATTTTCAAATGAAGGAACAAACCCACAAATTGTGTGTGACATATCTTAATAACAATGATTTATTTGTTTGCAACAAACGACGAAAAGAAACCGCAATGTTCCTTAACTTTTAATTCTTGATTTTATCTTCATTTTCTATCTTATTTAGGGAACTTTATAAAGACGACTATTTACTTTTTGGTCGTTCCCGATATTTATATTTTATATTCAGATTATTTATATTGACGCTTCATTTCGCAGAATTCATTTTGACTAGCTTTGCGCAATTAATGCGCAAGACAAATTCTCTAAATAAATACTCCAGATAAATTCTCCAGATTATTTCGACAAGACGCCAGTCGGAAGAGAGTCTCCATATTTGCTCAACTTCTGTTGAAACAGGAAGTTATGTTCAGACTCCATGCTATATTTTGGATTTTCAAAGCGAAGGTTTTCCAGTTGTTTTAGAACGCCGTTCTTTTTTCAGTCTTATCAGAGGTAAAACAAACTATGAGAAAATGGCTCCCCTCTCCCCCCCCCCCCAGAAAAAATAAGAATTGAACTTTCGAGCATCAACTCTGACAACAGGGCGAACCTGAGGTGAAGTTTGTGTACCGAAACTAAAGCAAAACTGTCTCGTCGTATCGAGAGCATCGTTGAGAATGTACACAATAGTTCTCTCTCTCTCTCTCTCTCTCTCTCTCTCTCTCTCTCTCTCTCTCTCTAATCCATATGTGTTTTATTTCATTGAAAAAATTTCATAATTTTTCTCTTATCTCTGAAATACAACCAAGAGATTTCTTGACATTTTGCAAGTAAAACAAAGCTGAAATCAGTCTCATTAGGACAAATATTTACTGGCTGAAGTTGCTAGCCCTAAGCTTTGACCAAGCATCTGGCTTCTCTTCGTGATCACCTGCCCAAGCAATGACCATATCCAAGTTACCCAACGTTGCTTTACCTCGCTGATCGAACGACCAGTGATGCTTTTATCAGGTGAAAACCAAGACGCCTTTGTCACGTCACTTGATGGAAGGAAGACACAAGATAGAAACCCCTTGGACAAGGCTCATTGAAAACAGCGACCCCTTTTAGGGATTAAACTGAGAAGATATGTATATAATATATATATATATATATATATATATATATATATATATATATATATACATACATATATATATATATATATGTATATATATATATACATACATACATACATACATATATATATATATATATATAGATATATATATATATATATATATATATATATATATATATATATATATTATATGAAACCATTACGATCCTGAATTCCTGTCTCTGCCATTTCAAATTCTCCAGAAGCTCATTAATCCATTCTTCAGGCTAATCCCCGCCGTGTGAAGAGGGATTTAACTGGAGGGGGACTGAATTTAATCCATTATCTAACCAGCGAGAAGGAACATTTAAGAGGAACCTCAAAATGAAGGAAAGGTAGAGAGAGAAAGTTAAAGTTGAAAGTGCTTACGTGTGTCGAAAAAAAGTTTGTTTTCTTTCTCATTAAATTAGAAAGTTTCTTAATTATTGTTCAATTTACTGTTTCAATCAACGAAGCGTGCGAAAGGGTGTGAGGAAAAGGAAGGAAAGCATTTTTTCCTTTAATTTTTTTAAATGAGATAACTTCAAAATTCTGTCACTGACATTTCAACCGTATAAAAAAACGTGTTTCTTTCATTCATGTCTTAGTGTGATCAGAAATTATTTTCATTTGCGTTCTCTTAATAGAGATATTTAATAAAAAAAAATAGGGAATGAAATATTGAAGAGATAATGAGAAGGATTATGATAAATGCTAACTTTGGGAAGGTCAAACATATAATATTTAACTAGTTTTGTCACAAGATTAAAAAAAATGCATTTTTCCCTGAATGAATCCAAGATGGTTAATGACTTAGAATGTACCTTGTTCACTATGATGTAGAAGACAGATTGAAAGACAGACAGACACATAAATTTATTTTGTTCACTACGATGAAGATGACAGACTAACAGACAAATAGACAGAGACAAGGCTCCCGAGAGCTACAGTAAGATTAAAGGAAGGTTTAGACTTTAGAGTAATGATATCAATGATAATTTGCTTTTTTTCCGTACGTTACTTATTCTGCAAGACGAGGATAACCAAGACAGGTCAAAGTCAGGAGGTCAAGACAGGTCAAAGTCAGGAGGTCAAGACAGGTCAAAGTCAGGAGGTCAAGACAGGTCAAAGTCAGGAGGTCTAGACAGGTCAAAGTCAGGAGGTCAAGACAGGTCAAAGTCAGGAGGTCAAAACAGGTCAAAGTCAGGAGGTCAAAACAGGTCAAAGTCAGGAGGTCAAAATAGGTCAAAGTCAGGAGGTCAAAACAGGTCAAAGTTAGGAGGTCAAGACAGGTCAAAGTCAGGAGGTGCCCGTTTACCGTTTTTGGCTAAACAATTTTAACATTTTTTGTTAGAGACTTAAAAAATCCCCACATGGTAAGATAGTGAATTTAAATACGAGAATGAATTTAAGTACGAGAATTCATTAAAAGACGGGAATGAACGTAAGGACGAGAATGAATTTAAATACGAGAATGAATTTAAGTACGAGAATTAATTTAAATACGCGAATGAATATAAATACGAGAATTAATTTAAGTACGAGAATGGATTAAAATGCGAGAATTAATTTAAGTACGAGAATTCATTAAAATATGGGAATGAATTTAACTACGAGAATGAATTTAAATTCGAGAATGAATTTAAGTACGAGAATTCATTAAAATATGGGAATGAATTTAACTACGAGAATGAATTTAAATTCGAGAATGAATTTAAGTACAAGAATTCATTAAATTACGAGAATTAATTTATGTACAAGAATGAATTTAGGTACGAGACTGAATTCAAGACTAGGCTGAATTTAAGTACAATAATGAATTAAGTACGAGAATGAATTCAAGCACAAGAATGAATTTAAGTAAATTAAGAAGTAGGAGAGTGAATTTAAGCACGAGAATGAATTTATCTTTAAGAATGAATTAAAAGTACAAGAATGAATTTAAGTATGAGATTGAACTGCAGTGCGAGAACAGATTTAAGCAAAATAAAATCAAATTTCTCATGATTCCGGATGAAAAGTTTTATACATGTAGTCAGTAGACTAAGTAATTACATCTACCCACGCATTCGCATTTAAAGATATTCACTTCATGATATGAATCGCTTCAATTAACCGAGATAATAATAGTTAATTAATATTTGACATTTACCTGACTAGTATAAATGCTTCGACGTATTATTGCGTGGTCTCCACGGAAAAATATGTCCCTTCATAAAATACTGTCTGGATTATCCTGATTATCCTATCAGCTGTCATCAGTGGTCCAGTGGTTCAGAAGGCATATTGGAAATATCAGTCAACCATCTGATTAAACATCAGCAAAGAGATTTTAGAAGAAAAAGATCTCAGTAAGTAAAATGATTAACATTTCATTATCAAGTATGAATGAGGTGTCAGGAGGACATGAAGTCAGTTTACAAAATTCGTGGAACTTCTTTTCAATCATTTTTTGCTTCTGAGTTGAGTAGTTAATAAGCTGATGGAAAGTCCAGGGTCAAGCACCTATTACAACCGTAATTGGCTTTTTCTTGTGAAATTACTCGAAAATTTCAATCTGATTTTGGCTGAAAATGTCGAATGGTATTATCTCCTCCCGTCATATTTAAAGACCCAAGTAGTTATGAACTTGAACATAGTGACATCATTTGTAAATACAGAAAATAAGATAGCAAAGAAGATGATGTGACATAGAATAAATGCAAAGATCAGAATTTATAATAATATACACAGTTTATAAACAAACAAAAAAAAAACATTTTTTCTCAAATCTGCAGGATATAGCAGCTCTTTGTGAATATTATACTATAAATTCATTGCCACCTTTTATCTGACTACTGTAATTGCGCATGCCCAGACCCTCGCTCCGATGTCCCGCAAGGTGATGTATCAGTCCCCATTGTGGTTTTGCCGAGAGTATTTGTGATGCTGTCCTTTCCAAGAATATCGTCTCATTTTGCCGTAATTGTGCTTGAAACAAATAATAGAGAAATGAGAGGTATGCATTAGGACACTTTCAAGCAATGGATGTCAAAGTAATACAGAGCTGTTCAATGCCATGGCAAAACTTGAGGTTAGTCGACACTGATTATAGGGTCAGAACTCGTGGCTAGAAAACGTTGATTATAACATCAGCACTCAAGGTTAAATAAAACGTTGATTATCTGATCAGCACACAGGGTTAGAAAACCTTGGCTATATGAGCAACAGGAAAGGTTCATGAACGTTGATTACAGGATCAGTACTCAGAGTTACAAAACGCTGGCTATAACATAAGCACTTCAGGTTTAAAAACTTTGATTATGACATCAGCATCAAGGTGAAAAAACGTTGATTATAGCACTCAAGGTTCAGAAAACGTAGATTTTATTATCAGCACTCAAGGTATAAAACCGTTGGCTATAAAATCAGCACTCAAGGTTAGAAAAAGTTGGTTATAAAACCAGCACATAAGGTAAAAAAAAAAAAATGTCGGTTAAACATCAGCACTCAAGGTTAGAAACTTTGACTATAACACCAGCACTCAAGGTTAGAAACTTTGATTATAACATCAGCACTCAAGGTTAGAAACTTTGACTATACCACCAGCACTCAAGGTTAGAAGCTTTGAGTATAACATCAGCATAGAAGCTTTGATAATAACATCAGCACTCAAGGTTAGAAACCTTGATTATAACATAGCACTGAAGGTTAGAAACTTTGATTATAACACAGCACTCAAGGTTAGAAACTTTGATTATAGCATCAGCACTCAAGGTGATGGCGAGCCTACCTTTGCTCCAGAGAAAGTTCAAAATGAAAGTGCAAGATCAATTTTATGAATTGTATTAAGAAAGACAAAAGAAAGTGAGACAATGACCCAAGACTATTAAAATTTAACGAAGCACATTCGTGGGTGTTTAAATTCCCTGTTATTATGCACTGCGTTTGCTTTGTCTTCATCGACTGTGTCCTTTAAATTCCTTCAGGAAATATTAGACTTTGCTTTGTTGATAGTAACTTCAATTCATCAAACATGGCCTTTAGATTCTTTTAAGAAATATTCTTTTTAGTTGACGCTAATGAGATATTGTGTTTCAGGATCACCGTTGAAAAGTTACTCCGCCTTTACCTATGTCCTAATTTTTCACGTGAGGAAAAAAAGATTCCTCACAAGGTCGCTACGATATAATGACATGATTACTAAGCTTCTCTCGAAAAGTGACGAATTATCTTGCAATTATGAGAGATTGCCAGTCGTCAGTTATAATGAGAGAGAATTTTATGTAAGATGCGTTTCTTAAGAACTCTTTTAAAAAAACTTTGGGATTTGGTGCAGTATATTTAGGAAATGATTTTCTCAACAGTCTTGAGGCTTTTAGTACAAAATTAAAGCCTTGATATTCCTCCCCTATTTAATGATAAATTGTGCTTGCAAATTATGATAATACTGAATCCACTTTTATGTTAGTTCTCCAGTTACCATTTTTCTTTGATTTAATTGTACTTGGCAGTGTTCTGGTCTAGAATCGAAATTATGATCTATTAAGATATAGCCATTTAAAAATTATAATCTCTTGGATTTTGCTAATAATCTACATTGCAATCACATCCAGAACTAATTACAAAAATTTTTTTAGCCTAGTGTATATACCATATCAGCAGATTCTAGAACATCATCCTCAGTGATTTGAACCGCTTACCAGTGAGACGCCAGGTCAACGCTTTGCCCACTTAATCACGGAGGGGTCATGATAATGAACCAATTAGACTCACTGTCTGCATGTAATAGCTAATTATGCATCCATTGTACTAGTTAAAATTTGATGAAGTGTTCTTCTCTCACAAACAAAAATTACGATCAAAGTCTGCAAGATTGCGACAATGACCCCATTAACTCTTCTGTGACTACAGAGTGGGCATGAAACGAAGCCATCAGGGTCGTTGCTTTCAGATAACATTTAATTATTCCTCCAGTTATCCTGATTAAAACTGGCGAAAGTGGTCTTCTTGCACAAGCAAAATTCTGATGTTTGGCTGCAAGATTGCAACTTCGTATTCACTTTTTCTGCAACTACCGAGTCCACAGGGTACGGAAACATGGCAGGACCTGGCCGCAGGTCACAGAGCCATTAGCTGTCACCTGTGAGAGCCAGGATATTGAAATATAGCTCCTTCCTTCGCTAAAAATCTCCTGTGCCTTGAGCGGAATAATCCACACTCGACGTCAACATGGAAGTTAATTTGACGGCGGACCTGTCGCTGTTTTCACCGGGGTCATAATTAAGAGTGCATGGAAAGGATGAAAAGAAGTGTGCAGGGAAAAAGGAATATTGGGTTCGCCAGCGGAGTGTCGTAAGAGAGCTGATGAAAATAATAATAATAAAAAAACAAATGACTTGTATGAAATAAAGAACTCTTGACTATTTTCAAGTTGGAGAAGTGGGTTGAATCTCCTGCTTGACTGTAACATTTTATATGAATGGAATGTGTCCAGAGGACTTATTAACATATGTAATTTTCATATCTATTTTCCGTTTTTTTTTACAGTTGATAACAATCACTGTTATATAGTTTTTATCAACTAAAAGTAACATATACAAGAGATGTTTTTATTCGTGCTAGTAGTTGCCTAGTATTTACTGCATTTTGGTAATTAATCCTGAAAAGTACATATTTATTTTTTCCAGAAATGCATCCCGTCTCCGCAACTTTACTTCTATTTAGAAGTTACCCGAACGTAAACATACTAATTGTCCAACGTATATGAGCACAATTCACATCCTGTTTCCGTGAATTTTTTGTAAGAAAATTTACGAAATAGAAGATAATGAACTTCTCATGTTTCCTAAGTGAAGATAATGACACTATTGGAAATCTTAATTTCAAATTTGTGAATGGAATTCATTAGCTCTTTTTTTTTTACTGGCTTCGTAATGTGTCAGTTCAATAGTATAAGGAAACATCAGCGTTGCCTGAAAAAATTCGTTATTACCTGAAAACATTTATTATTATCTGAAACAAATTCGTCATTACCAAACGATAACGTTCATTATTGCCAAAAGAAAACATTTTATAATTCCCTGAAAATGTTCATCATTACCAAAAGAAAACATTTATTATTAACTGAAAACATTCATAATTACCAAAAGAAAACACTCATGACATGAAAAAATTCATTATTACCAAAAGAAAACATTTATTGTTACCTGAAAAAAATTCATTATTACCAAAAGAAAACATTCATCATTACCAAAAGAAAACATTCATTATCACCAAAAGAAAGCATTCTTTATTACCAAAGCAAACATTGAAAACAACGCACTCAATGCGTTACTGTTTCAGTATCACCACGGAAACGGCCGAGAAAAACTAGAAACTGAAAATTATTAGTAAAAAGTTTGTTCAAATATTTCCAACTTCATAAAACGCAGTATCTAGAATCACTTATCTGTATAGACCTCTAGAATGCGTGAACTCGAATATATTTAAGAGCAAAACCCTGTTATGGCGCCCGAATTTCTAATAACGCGGGGCAAACAAACGGCCACAGTAACTTTCGGGGAGGTAACAGGTGGCCCATGCAGCGAGCAGGTAGGCCGCAAATGATTATTGCATGACAAAAAATGGTAATGACGCGGTAAGTCAGCTTGCTCGCGCAGCCATTACTGAACGCCCAGACATCGCGAGAACAGAAGTTTTTGCTGAAATGCTTCTGTGCAAATGGGAGGCTGTAACGCTTGGGTCCATTCACCATACGGTAAAACGTGTTACAGACATGTCAGCAACTTATCTCGTACGTATCACATACAGGTTGAATACAAGTCAGCGACTAATTGGGTACTTCTGTGCGAAAGGGAGGTTGTAACGCTTGGGTCCATTCGCCATACGGTAAAACGTGTTACAGACATGTCAGCAACTTATCTCGTACGTATCACATACAGGTTGAATACAAGTCAGCGACTAATTGGGTACTTCTGTGCGAAAGGGAGGTTGTAACACTTGGGAACGTGTTGCAGACATGTCAGCAACTTATCTCGTACATATCACATACAGGTTGAATACAAGTCAATGATTTATTGGTAGGTCTAACCAGTACTTCATATAATACTCCAGCAATTGGCGAAGATCGGTTTTCTACTGACGGTCGTAGACTTGTTTTCAACCTGTTTGCGAGATGCATGTGTTAAGTAGCAAAATGTGTTTGTGGACGAACCCAGATATAAATTTCTGCTGATTTCCTTTAAAATATCATTGGGAACAATTAAAAGTGGCATATGTTTGCAAATTAAACAGACCAATATTTGTTCTAATTGCTTAAATCACCGTTAACCACTGATTAAGATATGTTACCTAAAACCTCATTCCTGATACATGATTTATCGAAATCTTTAAATTGGTGTGTTTTAGACGAAGATAAAATATTACTGCAGTTAAACTTGTTATTCAATAATTTGAAAAATATTTATGCATTATTCCTAACATTAAAACCTTTCCTTTCTTTATATATAGTTATGCTCTACATCATATTCCCATATATCGTAACACCTCTCACGAAAGGGAATCATATATAGTAGAAGTTAATTTAAAGTTAAATGGAGAGAGAGAGAGAGAGAGAGAGAGAGAGAGAGAGAGAGAGAGAGAGAGAGAGATCCCAGTTTCAAGCAGTACTGAGTAGCATCGTAATGCTAGCTTAAAGGCTAAATTCATGCATTATTATTATTATTATTATTATTATTATTATTATTATTATTATTATTATTATTATTATTATTATTTACACGATAAACCTCTATTCATATAGAACAAGCTTACAGGGGCCATTGACTTGAAATCTAAGCTTCCAAAAAATATGGTTTTTTTAAGAATGTTTACGAGCTCGTTTTAAATATAGAACCATAAAACCCTCCTGGATTTATGGTCTTCCTTGATCGAGTGACAAAGGGTCGGATCAGGTTACCAGTTTAAGAGAGACAGCCTTTCACTGCAAAGTTAAAAAGCACCTTATAATGAAGGACACAGTATCTGAACTTCGTAATTATATGTTGTAGATGGTTTATTTTGCAGTAATGCCATGAATGCGAATATTTTCCGAAGATCTGATGTAAGAATGAGGAATACACTCATTGTAGGAAAGAGGAAACTCATTCATCAGTTTAGCATCTCATCCAAAGAAGTCTTGAGGTCCTGGAAGATCAGTGAACGGCAATTCGTTACACTGATGGCTCATTTGTAAAAGTTTCAAGTTGATGGAGATTCATTTTGTCCAATATCTTCAGTGAATAATATACTGTAGTTACTGATACAAGCTTCTGGGCCAGATATAATGTTTTTGAGATTTTCATGGTTTCACTATTTTTCGATGGGATCTTCAGCCAGCGTACATGAATGTCAGCACTGAAACTGAAGCTGAAATGTTAAGTGTTAGAAGTTATAAATGAAAACTTTCAGTTTTTAAAATTTTTTTAAATGTTTGAAATTGGATAAAAAGGCACACCAATAAAGAAAGAAACATTTCGAAGTTGGAAGACACCAATTACAGTCCTCAATCTTTTTTAAAAAGTGCCCCTGAAACAGTATGAAATAAGGAAATTGGTGAATAAAATAATTTTCCAGCAACTTATGAACAGAACTTCCGTGGACTGCGCAATCCAATAACCCGGGAAAACTGGGTCCCACAATCGGTAAAGCGGAAATGCATGAACGCAACAAATTCCTTGCAAACTGCACAGCAGGAGGCAATTGACCTTCATTCCCTGATCCGAGTGTGTTTTTTGCAAAAGCGTGGGAATTCGGGAACCATTATTTGGCTAAGTTATAACTTTAATGGGAGAATTCTGTGGTACGTAGGTGGAGCTGAAGTAAAAGTGTTGATTTTGATGTCTACGTAATAACTGCAGTAATGGGATGATAGCACTAGATAAATGAACAGACACCTGATGTTTATGAAATAAATATTCTCGACCAGAAAAACAAAGGTTGTAACATTTTCTTAATTTTCTGTCTTATTTTGTGCGAATGAAAACGTTGTAAGTGTATAAATGACAGAGCTTCATAAATAGCCAAGCATTGCTAACCAGTCAATTAGCTATCATGGTAAAGATGGGTTGTATTCGATTCTAAGTACAGAACGTCAATTTGACTGGTAAATACGCATCAGATTCGTGATCATCTATACTCTTGATAACCGAATGGATAAGGCGACTGTCTATCATTTCCCCTAATCAAAGGCAAGGGTTCGAATCCTAGCTGTGGCAGAAGTGCTAGTTTAATCAATAATAATTCCCTTATTGGTGTTGGTTATTCCCAAGGTAAAGTTAATTCTATAATAAGTGGAATTTCTGGCTTAATAATTGTGAATATATAGACACAGTTAGTTATTAAATAGCAGAGATTTCTGAAGATATATCAAGTGATTTTTGTGGCTTAATATTTGTGAATATATATATATATATATATATATATATATATATATATATT
>JANJGK010000048.1:5058514-5063514 GCA_039081455.1 Macrobrachium rosenbergii
GGCACATTTTTTACTTGTTGTTATTGCCTTATCGCATCCTCTTTCATTAAGAAAAACGAATAATATTCATTCTTTGAACGAGGCGGGCCGAGTTGTATGAGCATCACGAGAGATAATAGAATTATAATTTTCAATAACTTGGCCTGCCTCTCTTTAAGTTTATACGTAAGTTGAGGGTATTTTTTTTTCTCAAATGATCAAGTTGACGGAATTATCAGCGTTACTGATAAGTTTGATGTGATAAAACTTGTCAGAATTAGTTATTTATTGCGTCATATATAATCTTTTCGTCAGTTTTCGAAAGCATTGAAGGGCAAATAAGGAAAGCATTGAAGGGCAAATAAGGACAAGAGGAATTTATATTGGTGCCTGCGAAATAGAAAACAAAGTGAAAAAATAAAGAGAGAGAGAGAGAGAGAGAGAGAGAGAGAGAGAGAGAGAGAGAGAGAGAGAGAGAGAGAGAGAGAGAGAGAGAGGTGGGCAAATAAAAGAGAAAAAGACAAGGGGAATTTATATTCGTGCCTGAGAGATAGAGAACAAAGTGAAAATATAAAGAGAGAGAGAGAGAGAGAGAGAGAGAGATGCTTCTTCCACTTCATTATCTCTCGTTTTTTGTGTTTTTGCGTCCTCAGCTTCTTTCAATGAGAGAATCCTGGACGACGAACTGTGTGGAATTCCTGAGTTTAGGATTATAATTATTAATATTTTTTTTTTATAAAAACTCGAATGAAATCCACGTCCCAGTTGATATCAGGAGAAAAAGATTTAGTTAATAAAGTATTTTTTTCTATATTGGTTACGTTATATATACATTATTACAGACGAACATCCACAAAAAAACTCACAGGTAAAATAATTGTCTTTTCTTTTTGTTATAAACAAATTTTTACAGATGAATAATTTACAAAAGTATTACTCTTAGGGTACGCTAGTTCCTGCTGTCATCTCCGGTAAGGTAACCCTCCTGTTTATATACCCTCTTGCCCTCGATCTCGTTCACGTTCCGTCGTATAACTCCTACATGGTCCCCACTAATCCTTTGCCTTGTTTCAATCCGGGGATTTCCAGTAATCCTTCTCCCGCAGTCCTTGACGCGAGGTCCCCAGTTTGACCTTTTGACCTGATCCAGCCAGACTGACGGTTCGAAATTATTCATGAATTTTTTTCTAACATTCATATTTTTGTCTACAGTTGAATCAGCACAGAATGCAGACTACCAGAGCTCAGATGCAGGCGTCTTGTTATGTGTGAATATCGTGGAATTGCAGGACAATATTCTAGATAATAGCAAAGCCTACAGTGCACCACGTGAGGTGCACTGACGGCACTGATTTCCTAGAGGACGTATGTGGACGAGAAGTGTCTCGATTTTAGACCGGTCAAGGAGGACGATCTAGGAATCTGTTAAACCAGGAAAGGAACCAGTTTTCCAACTGGTGGAATTCGGGTCTCGCTTCATTCAGTTCCTGGGCCGGAAACGAAAAGGGACGATTACCATAACAAAAGAACCCGGATGAGATGGATTTACAAGTTAGAGGGACTTTGTTTGTCTCCGTTTTCCCAATACCTGCTCGTGATCTCGACAGATGGTGTCATTAAAAAAATAAATGAAAAAAACTTATATTTTCTTCTGAGTAATGAGGGAATGATCCTGTTATTTTTCGTTTACCATTTATGATATTTATATTTTCTTCTGAGTAATGAGGAAATGATCATCCTGTTATGTTTCGTTAGTATTTATGACATTAAATACGATTGGAAATCGAATGAAATGTAATTAAAGTGGCCTAGGAAGCTCGTCAATTATTTCAAAGCATTCCAGAGTCATAATACTTCGCCAATCATACTTCGTTCTCCTTCAAGTCTTTTTTTCAATGCCCTCGAACCAGGACCATTATTTTAAAGCCTAAAGGAAGCCCATCTCTTATGAAAATTACTAACTGCAATATGAATCTATGAGCGCAAACGTGATTTCGCACTGAAAACAATGGAACACCGGTTTCGAGGTCTGGTGGGGTACATAAAAATCACATTTCTCATTTAACTGCTATTCAAAATATGTATCCACTCTGATAAAGTGGCTGAGTATAATTGAACTTTACAGATTTTATATATTTGGCAGAGATAGATAGATAACTAGATAACAAAAAAACAAGGGAACACTTGAAACGAGACAGTGCAATAAGATAAAAGGGGAACAGAAAAACTTTGCGAGTATAAAGGTGTCACACAGTCGAGAGAAAAATGAATTAAAAAAGAATCGTTCGTTTTTGCGTCAGATGCCTTTGACATCAAAAATGACGACAGAAATGCTATTAACTCTAACGGAAAAGGTGACAAAAACATTACCAAGATACAGAAGAATATCTCCATTGGATTATGCCTTGGGAAGCTGGAAGAGATTTGTCTGACAAAGGACAGAAAAGCAATCGGTTAGAGTTGAACAATATTCAAAGGACGAACATATATTGGCAAAAATGTGTCTCTGCATAAGAAATTTATCAGATAATTTAGAAAACACATATGAAAGGTATTAGAACTTTTTTTTACTTTTCACTTATTAAAGTGGTATTCATACAAACATACATAAACATACACATACACACAGACACACATAACACACACACGCATATATATGTATGTATGTATGTATATGTATGTACTCGTATATATATATATATATATGTGTGTGTGTGTGTGTGTGTGTGTGTGTGTGTGTGTGTATGTATGTATTTATGTCTGTGTAAGAGAGAGAGAGAGAGAGAGAGATTCCTACGTTCTAATTGCAAATCGATGATAGGAGAGTCCTATAATGCTGTAGGATCAGGACAAATCCTTTCGCAAATAGAATGACGATCCCACTTTGAAATTTTTTTTGGGTTCCCTGTACTGTTCGACAAATAGAGTTGCTGACAGTTGTTGACGGGTAGATAGATAGATAGATAGATAGATAGTTGAACTGTAAATGATATACTTTGTTTCTTACGTGCTTTTGAAAACCTAGATGTTTTTACCAACGTTGGATGGAAGTTATATACTCACCCATATTGGTTTCTCTCTCCTCCGTTCAAAATATCCCTCTGAAACAAAAGGGTTGATTTACATGAAATTGATCAGAGGGGTGTGTATTATGACCAAGAAAGAGTTGGTCAGACTTTAATCTCTCTCTCTCTCTCTCTCTCTCTCTCTCTCTCTCTCTCTTCTCTCTCTCTCTCTCTCTCTCTCTCTCTCATACACACACACACACACACACACACACACACACTCACTCACTCTCACTCACAGTCAACCAGCTTTTAGAAACCCAGAAATTAAAATAAAAAGAACGCGACTGTTCACAGTCAGTGATAAACGTCCGCTTCGTTGTCCTCTCTCTCTCTCTCTCTCTCCTCTCTCTCTCTCTCCTCTCTCTCTCTCTCTCTCTCTCTCTCTCTCTCTCTCTGTCTCACACAGTCAATTAGTTTTTAGAAACCCAGAAATTAAATGTTAAAAAACGCGACCGTTCACAGCTAGTGATAAATGTCCCGCTTCGTTGTCCCCTCTCTCTCTCTCTCTCCTCTCTCCTCTCTCTCTCTCTCCTCTCTCTCTTCTCTCTCTCTCTCTCTCTCTCTAAGCATCTCGAAAATCTACAGCCTAATCACAGCTCGTCCTAGATTTCGAAATGGCTCAGGACCCAAATATTTATCCAGAATGATTTAATGTTTTGCCCGCTGTTCTGTCAGTCTGTCCAAATAATATCATCTTTCGTCTCTTTTTGTCTCAGTTCACACGACATATCAGAAAGACCTTAACAGAAATATGTACGAAAATAGGAAAAAAATCCCAGATACAATTACAAGCATAAGGTACGACCAGTATCTGTAAAATGCAGTATCCTTAGTTACCATTGTTCCCCCCTCTCTGATGAACTGTAAGAAGCTGGTAAGGGACTCTTATAGAAAATGGGACGACTGTTACAAAAAAAAAAAAGAAATGATAACTGAATATTTATGCTCTTTAACATTAATCGTTTCCGAGTTGAAACAAGTAAAACATGCGCCGAAGTTTTTTCGGCGCTATCGAGTTTTCTGTACAGCCGCTGCAGCGTATAATCAAGGCCACCGAAAATAGATCTGTCTTTCGGTGGTCTCGGTACATTGCTGTATGAGCCCCCGCCCACGAAACTTTAACCACGTCCCTGTGGTGGCCTGGCCTATATCGTTGCCCTCTCGCCTCAGGAGTTTTTAAGATCTGAGGGCGGACAGAATAAAGTGCGGACGGACAGACAAAGCCGACACAATAGTTTTTTTTTTTTCTTACAGAAAACTGAAACCGATTAATCAGTCTCTATCTTTCCATCGCTCGTGACGCGTTCGTTTTCCAAAGACCTTTGTAATAATCACTGTATTTGTTTGTCACTCTTAGGAATTATCGTTCGAAATTTTTGCTCAAAAAAGGACAATGATTCGTTATTTTTCCTTATACGGATAGAGGAATATTTTCTACAGCTGCCATAAAATTTAAGCCTTTTGTAAAAAGAGAATAATATTAGAGGAATATTTTCTACAGTTATACTAGACTTCAATGAGCAAAAATATTCTTTATAAAGGAAATTTTAAGCCTTTTGTAAATGGAAAATAATATTAGAGGAATATTTTCTATAGCTGTGCTGGACTTGACTGATCACATCCTATTCATTATACAGGAAACTCTAGCCTTTGGTGAAAGAAATAATACTATGAATATTTTTTTATAGCTATTTCAGACTTGACTGAGCTCAGCTATCTAGTGCACAGGAAACTTTAAGCCTTTTGTAAAAAAAAAATTAATATTACAGGAATATTTTCTTTAGTAAAACGAGATTTGACAGAACATAACTATTATATAGAAAACTCCAAGCCTTTTTATAAAGAAAAATAATATTAGAGGGATATTTCCTAAGGCTATATTAGACTTGACTGAGCACAAATATTCATCATGCAGAAAAATTTAAACCTTTTGTAAAAAATTAACATTATATG
>JANJGK010000048.1:5066014-5068514 GCA_039081455.1 Macrobrachium rosenbergii
ACTCAATTTTCGACCTGTTTCCTCTGTCCGATGGACTTGAAATTTTGCATGGTTGCTCAATCCCGGTGACAATACAACCTTACATGATCAGTAGGTCAGCAGTGACCTCTAGTGACCTTACAGTGGCCTCTCCCAGAATCTCAGGATTTGTATGAATCCCTTCGGATTTTTCATACCTTCTTTGACTCCATAGAATAAGGTAATAACTCTACGGATTTTTCAAACCTTCTTTGGCTCGACAGGATATTACATTCAATTTTTTTTTAGTTACAATCATAAATCGGTTACAGTTTCTGTCAAAACTAAAAAGCATAAAATAAAAAAATAAATATATAAAAAATTAAAACACGCTTTTATTAAAGTGCACTAAAAAGTCAATAATAATTTTTTGAGGCATACCAAGATATTCTTACAAGTAATCATGCCTAGAAAAATAAAAGCGTGGTCGCCAAACACGGAAGATAATGCCACAAGAAATAAAAAAATATATTTTCTTGTAGCACTTCCTTCCGTGTTTTACAATTTTTTTGTTTTTTTAGTCCTTCAACACCTCACCACAGTTTGGGAAAAAGCCCAGCGGCGGTACAGAGTCGGCTTAATTTAAACTAAGCGCCTTCTGTCCTTGAATTCTGAAATACAGTTGAACGAGGTTAAAAGGCCCATTTGACGCAAATGAGGTATTCACATGTAAAGCAAGTGAAGGACGCGTGTATACATTTACAATAACAAGGCACAATTGTATATAAAATATAGGAAGCCTCAACTAATTTCAGCCGCATGCAATGAAACTTGAAATACCTGTATGGACGACGCTGCAGATATAATAGATTCAAGGGTAATTCTAATGTAATTGTAACAACCACAATGCCCTCTTCATTTCTCGAATTCTTCACGCTGTTTGGATACGCTTGTCATCACTACGAAACCTGAGAACCTCTCAGTTTTCCTTTCAGCGCTGAATGACCTCATAGGTCCCAGCGCCTGGCCTTTGGCCTAAACTCTATATTCCATTCCATCCCAAATGGAAGAACAGGAAGGAGCTGTGACATCCGCAGCTGGATTCGGACAAGCGGATGCATTTTGGTTGTTACAATTACATGCGATTACATGCGTATCTGGTAAAAGATGACCAGTATATTCTATGTAGAGAGATTCTAATGTTTACATTGATAAGAAAATATGCTTTTATGAAAAGATGTTATCTTAAAAAAGTCTTAATTACTGAGTTGATGTCATTGTATTAATAACCTCAACGTATGTATCATTGCATTTGTGCGTCGAATACCTGTTATTAACTTTGCAGTTGTTCATAAATTGCTAAATTCTGAACTAGATTATATTTTCTGTAAGGTTTTCGATTTTTTAAAATTAAAACCAGGGTTTTTTTTTTGCAACATTAAAAGTAGAATTGAGAAATAATGATGGATAATCAATGTAAATGTTCAATAAGAAGTAGTCTTGTACTGATGACACAGTTCCACAGTTCCTACGCGAATCAAAGTTTGTCAGTAAAGGTACAACGGGGACGAGGGAGTGACTGATGTATAGAGCAGGTTTGAAAGAGTAAAATTCTTACACCCGAATTTCATTCACGGTTCTTCGGTGAAGAAGGAACTGTGATGGTTTTGGATTGTGCCTTTACTATAAAGTAATGACGTTTCCAATAAAAACAAGTAAAAAATGAACGATCGAATTTTCTGTACAACCGCTTCAGCGTATAATCAAGGCCGGCGAAAATAGATCTATCTTTCGGTGGTCTCTGGTATAATGCTGTATGAGCCGCGGCTCATGAAACTTTAACCACGGCCCGGTGGTGGGGCCTATCCTATATCGTTGCCAGAAGCACGATTATGGCTAACTTCAACCTTAAATCAAATATAAACTACTAGGGCTAGAGGGCTGCAATTCGGTGCGTTGATGATTGGAGGGTGGATGATCAACATACCAATTTGCAGCCCTCTAGCCTCCAGTAGTTTTTAAGATTTTGAGGGGCGGACAGAAAAAAGTGCGGCCAGAAAAAAGTGCGGGACAGAATAAAGTGTGGACGGACAGACAATAGTTTTTCTTTTACAGAAAACTAAAAATCAGGAAAATAATCGCGCACGTACGCTAACAAACAATTGACATCTTGAGATAAAACAAGGCCACGTTAAGCCTGTTTTCTTGGAAAATGCCAAACAGGTATCAAACAGCAACAAAAGCTAAAAGAAATGCTCCGAAAATATTAGCCAATTATGAAATACCTAAAACATTTCTTGTAAGCACTACAAAACGGGTATCACCGAAATATTCACAAATATTCATATTCATCAAACACCTTGACCTACTTCTTGAAAGCATTACCAAACACGTATTAAAACAACGCGAAAGTTAAAGAAAAACTCAGAGAAAATTTCGCAATTACAAATCACCTTGAACTTTTGCGGAAAAAGGCATCGAACAACACGCAAAATATAAACGAAATATTCAGAAAAAATTCGCGATTGACGAAACACCTCGA
>JANJGK010000048.1:5069979-5096497 GCA_039081455.1 Macrobrachium rosenbergii
ATATATTCTCTCTCTCTCTCTCTCTCTCTCTCTCTCTCTCTCTCTCTCTCTCTCTCTCTCTCTCTCTCTCTCTCTCTGCAGGAGCGCACAAAAGTGACCACGAAAGAAAAGAGTTGGAACAGAGGCTCCAAATTTTGGGGATTTATCGACTTACTGACAGGGGTGCCACCTGGCGTGAAATCCTGGCACTAAGAGTCATGACACTATCAGGCGGCTTTCCACTGTTTCACACGAGAGAAATCGAAAGATATCTGGTGCTGGTTGTTTTGACGCTGTGTCACAGCGACCTGTGTTGGTGCTGTGGTTATTTTTTGAAGAGTCTATTAAGCCAGCACTGACTTAGATTCAGATGCGATAAGGTGCTTCAGTTTCGGTTCAACTTTGAATGATACTTTCTCAGAAGCTTTTAGCAATTTCACCGTTAGAAGCAGATTGAGTAATTTATGTTTGTATACATTTTGTTAAGACAATTTATTTGATTGTATTTTCAATATTTTTGTGGTTCTGTGTTTTTATAGCTCTTGTGTACTCTCTAGTCTTGCAAGTGCTATTCAACATCATAAACATAAACATGTATTATATATATATATATATATATATATATATATATATATATATATATATATATATATATATATATATTATATATATTCATTCTGTCATTCATTTTCGTATATCAAATCTATTACGTTGAAAAAAGTTACCTTTGATTTTCGTCGTGAATCGAAAGAATCCTTTCATTATATTTTCATCCCTTTTCGTTTATTTAATTGCTTTACTTCCTCCATGGGAAGCCTTATGATATAATGAGCTCATTATACTCTGTTTCCTTTTAATGATACGTTTCAGCGACCCTCTTTTTCAGAATTGATGATGTGCAGGCGTATCCCTTGCACAATCTTCAATAAAAATGGTAGCTTTTTATTTCCCCTCTGTACTAGAGGGTTTCCGATGCTCTTTTGTTCAGCTGCGCAATGGCTTCCATAACATCAGTTGTCCCGACTTCCTATTCTTCTTCAAGATGGCAGGAATCGGGAGGGAAACTAAGTGATGGTATTCTTTGTCTACTACTTGACTGGAATCTCGTAATCATCACTGGCATGGCTGCCATTCGTCTGCGCTAAACGTATCTACAGCAGATTCTATCACGCGTGTTTGTTCGCTGTAGTGATTCAGATGTATCGCTTTTCACTGGGGTTTCATAACTTTGCTACTTCAGAGAGGTTGAACAGCCTGCCGGCGGTACTTTTGTATTGGGGTACTCGACTGGAAATGTTCTCCATTAATTAGGTTATGTTGACGCGCACTTTAACACAGTCTTATGAGCTGTTTTGCTCTGCACTGATAAGATAGAGTATATATACATGCAACACTACCACAACACCACATATATGTATATATCATATATATATATATATATATATATATATATATATATATATATATATGTATATATATATATATATATATATATATATATATATATATATATATATATATATATATTATAAAACATCGCTACAGGTGAAAAAATGAGAGACGGGTGTAGGTCCTGACCGGTTTTCTGCTTTATTTCCTAGCCATTGACGAAGGACATTTACAACTCTGGTGATGTATGATAAATGAATCATGTGTTAAAGTGATTATAATTACATAAATACACACACACACACACACACACACACACATATATATATATATATATATATATATATATATATATATATATATATATATATATATATACATACAGCAGGGAACTCTTGCTGCGTGAGAGGCCGGATAATGAAGACAAAGGAGAGGTGTCGAGGGTGGTAAAGATCACTGATATATTAAGAGACATAAGAAAGTTAATATCTAGATGGTCTGGGCATGAAGTAAGAATGAGTGAAGAGAAAGATTGAGGAGAATTTGGGAGGAACCTTATAGGAGTAGAAAGTCGAGAAGGAGGCACAGGATTAGCTGGCGCGACAGAGTGGAGGAGGATTTGGAGAAGAAGTTTCTAATGGAGGAAGATGCTTCCGCCAGCAGCAGTAGTCTGAGAAGATGCGTTCAGCCAACCAACCCCTTAGCCTAGGGATAGTGGTGGGTGATTAAGAAATGTAATAAGGTATATAGTATATATATATATATATATATATATATATATATATATATATATATATATAATATTAATATTCACAGGACTCCTGTTTTAGATATTCCTTCATATTATTTTCTCATCATCCATCGAAGCGGAAGAGGGACAGAGGCTAGCTCATGTCAACAAGTACGTACAGACGAGATCGAAATCGACGGTCGAGTGTTGTCTTTCGCGTCGGGAGTAGAATCACGAATCCGAGCTGGTACGTACAGTTCGCTTTAATTGCGTTTCCTCCCTAACGAAGGAGATTCAGAGCGTTACCTTTGCGTGGAATACACCGGCTCAACTTGGAGCGCTCTCGGGAGGCGTAGGAAGCTCCAATTGCTTAGGTGATATCCCAGGGAGTATTACGGAAGTTTGGGCGATGAATTTCTCAAATAGCGGCTTTAGCTTGATGCTTCCCGCTCACTCACTCACTCACCCACCTAAGCACTCACTCACAACACATTTTGAAAGCGAAATGAGTTTATGGGAAGATATTCCGAGCCGTGAAACAAAGAAAACTGGTAAGAAAATGCGCCGAAGTTTCTTCGGCGCAATCGAGTTTTCTGTACAGCCGTTGCAGCGTATGACCGAGGCCACCGAAAATAGATCTGTCTTTCGGTGGTCTCGGTATAATGCTGTATGAGCCGCCGCCCCTGACACTTTAACCATGTCCCGGTGGTGGCCTGGCCTATATCGTTCCTAGACGCACGATTTTGGCTAACTTTAACCTTAAATAAAATAAAAACTACTGAGGCTAGAGTGCTTTAATTTGGTATGTTAGATGGTTGGAGGGTGGACGATCAACATACCAATTTGCAGCCCTCTAGCCTCGGTAGTTTTTAAGATCTGAGGGCGAACAGAAAAAGTGCGGACAGAATAAAGTGTATAAGTATTAGGTAAATAAGTGAGTGTTTAATTCCACTGACGTATTGGCAAATTTCCTTTTCTTGTCTCCGACTTCTATATGTTTCTTTCATTTACATTTCGAATATCAAATTAAAATAGTCTGAAGTGACATCCAAGGAAACTATCTGTTTACAAGTCTATAACATGTTACAAACATGCTTGCAACTTATCGCATGCATATCACAAGCAGGTTGGAAACAAGTCACCGACCGTATGTGGAGAGCGAACTTTTGGCAATGATTAATTATATGTTGCACTGGTTTGGGCAACCAACATGTCGCTGACTTGTATTCAACTTGTTTGTGATATGTGTGCGATAAGTTGCCGACCTGTGTTTATGACGTGTTTATGACATACCCTGGGTAACCGGCGGTTCTCAGTATCCATCTTTTGTTTGATCATATTAATTTTGATATGGAAATTATATTCTCGTCAATTTCACACAGTTTATTGAGTGTATTAATTAAGCTGAGCAATAACAGAAGCCACGTTAATGAAATGAATGTTACGGGAATCTAATTAAGACGTAATGAAAATATCATAATTTATTTTAGAGTCAAGCCTTAATTACTTGAAGGAAAATTGACAGTTGGGTAAAGGCAGTCATAAAAGTAAGGAATTAAGAATACATGTATGAAAAAAACCTGATGGTACATTTAGGACTGTACAAACTAATTCCTTTTATTTTTTGACGTTTCAATTAACTGAAAGGAGCGGGGAGACTCCGTCTATGTTATAGACAGTATAGACAGAACGTAAACATTTCATTATATTGCAAGACTTCCCTAAAGCTCAGTGGTGAGTCAAGAAAGAAGATTGAAAAGGGAATTGAAGAATGACAATGGAGCAGCGTATTTAGCGTCTGGGCGTCTTCTGGCGTTGCCATGGAAACCTTATCTTAGTGCCAGCTTCCTGCTTTGTTCGACAGACAAGAAAAGGGCCTTGCGATGTGAAAGCTACGGTCTTGGGCAGTGCATGACAGCAGAAAGATTGTTTTTGCATGAAATATTTCGTGTACAGAAAAGGTAATTGCGATATAAAGTGTTACGAGTGTTTTTGTAAAGTATTTTGTTACTACAAGTCTTCTAAGATATATATATGTATATATATATATATATATATATATATATATATATATATATATATATATATATATATATATATATATATATATATATATATATATATATATATGTACGTATGTATGTACTGTATATACATATATATACATATATAATTTATATATATATATATATACACACACACACACACACACACACACATATATATATATATATATATATATATATATATATATATATATATATATATATATATATATATATTTAAATATAATATATCACACATTACCACAGGTGAAAAATAAGCGACGGGGTGTAGGTCCTGCCCGGTTTCGACTTTATTTCCAAGCCATTAACAAAGGACAGGCTTGGAAATAAAGTCGAAACCGGTCAGAACTTACACCCCGCTTCTTATTTTTCACCTGTGGTAATGTGTGATAAATGAATCACGTGCAAAAGTGATTATAATCATATATATATATATATATATATATATATATATATATATATATATATATATATATATATATATATATATATATACAGTATATGTATATATATATATATATATATTTATATTTATATATATACATATATATGTATGTATGTATGTATGTATGTATGTATGTATGTATGTATGTATGTATGTATGTATGTATGTATGTATGTATGTATGTATGTATATTCTTACTATACCTTCTCCTTATTCTTCTCTTACTTACACTGCACAATCTTTCTTCTCCATTTCCTTTCCTCCTTCATTATTCCGCATTAATTAACATTCTCTTAATTTTCTTAATCGTGATCGTCTGGGATTTATTCCACACAATTCTTTCCTGTCCGGTAAATTATTCAGTTATTAAAGTACCCAATATACACGCACTGAATATATCGTTTGGTCGAACGCGATCATCCTCTGATTATCAGACTATTTTGCTTCAAAAATAAAACTTTGTTGATGAACACATTCGATGCAGATGTTTATTTTTCTGGTTATTTTCTGTCTCGAACCTGGAATTTTGATAGGCTCATTATACTTCATTAACTCACTTCTCTCTCTCTCTCTCTCTCTCTCTCTCTCTCTCTCTCTCTCTCTCTCACATTGTGTTAGCTGGCTATGATGAGTTTGTGCATTTTCGAAACTGTTCAGCCACTTTTTATTATGCTTAATTATCTCCTCTCTCTCTCTCTCTCTCTCTCTCTCTCTCTCTCTCTCTCTCTCTCTCTCTCTCTCTCTCTCTCTCTCGCAGCAGGGGCCTTAATGTGATAATTGTATAAAAGGAGTGTGTACCTTTTCAAAACCGTTCAGTCAGTTTTTTCGCTGTACTTAATTAACTCCCCTCTCTCTCTCTCTCTCTCTCTCTCGTAGCAGTCGCAGTAATGTATTAATAGTATATAATGAGTGTTTGCTTTTTCAAAACCGTTATGTTAGTTTTTTCATTAACTTCTCTCTCTCTCTCTCTCTCTCTCTATCTCTCTTTCTCTCTCTCTCGTAGCAGTCGCCGTATTGTATTAATAGTATATAACGAGTGTTTGCTTTTTCAAAAGTTTCTCTCTCTCTCTCTCTCTCTCTCGCGAGTAGCAGTGGCCCTGATGTGTTAACTGTATGTATAATAAGTATGTGCATTTTCAAAACCGTTATTTCAGTTTTTCATTATACTTAATTTGCGTCTCTCTCTCTCTCTCTCTCTCTCTCTCTCTCTCTCTCTCTCTCTCTCTCTCTCTCTCGCAAGCAACAGGACCCTTACTGTCTTGATTATATATCATGAATTATGCATTTTTAAAACCATTCAGTCAAATGTTTTAATTTTTTTTAGTAAGACAAATTATAAATATTTTTACGTTTATTTGTTTTCGGCAATTTTTTAATAATTATCGTCAATTACTGCTATTCGTATCATCCCTATTCATTTAAGATTTTAATAATATGTAAATTGCATTTTTTTTATTTTTCTTTATTGTTGAATTTGGGTATTGAATTTTACTTTTGTAAAATTCGATGACATCAACCTGTGAGATGTCACTGATGTTCTCTGTGTCTTCTTATCTGTACTTGTCTCGACTCCTGAATTAGTAAAGGATAAATAATTAATTTTAACTTCCACTGAAATACGATGAAATAAACCAGTGTTTCCTTGGCAAAATAATTCTGTGATGTAGCTGAATTTAGTCAATATTTGACACTCATTATTCCAGACGGGAGGAGACGAAGGTAGCAGCGTTAAACAAAGGTATTCCCAATTCCTCTGAGCATCTTAGGAAAAGACTCCCTCACTTGAAAATAGTCATGATAAACCTACCGTCACGAACTTTTCATTTTCTGATTGATCACAAGAGAAGAAAATGGAATTCAACGGGGGATGCCAGTGACGAGCATAGCTGAGCACTTGGAATGAATCCCGGATAATCCTTGAAAGAAACTGTTTACCAAATCAGCTCAACGCCAGTGCTGCTATCGCCTTCTTTCTGAGGGTCTAAATACCCTGTGATCTATGACAGATTTCTAATTCTCATTGATAGGGATTCTGCACGATCTGTAATATATATATATATATATATATATATATATATATATATATATATATATATATATATATATATATATATATATATATATATATATATATATATATTGATGGATAGATAGACAGATAGACAGATTATTAATTAGGATTTAATTATCACTGGCAGAGTTATTCAAAGGTCAATCATGACTGGCAAAACCAAGGAACAGGTCATTGCATTAGCCATCTCTCCACCCAAGCTAGGACCAGGAGGAACCAGGCGGTGGTGGGTGCTAGTAGTCACATTAGAAGTCTGTGATAATGTTAGAAAAAAAAAACCCATATGGTTATAATAACGTGAAATCAAGTTTTGGGTGAATTCTTTCGTATAAGTAATCACTAGTGTGCCTATCAGTATACATTGGTGTGTTATAAGTATGATGTTTAAATAGCAATTACTTTCTCATCTTCTTGTATAGAAGCTGTGAGATTTATAGGTTTAAAGGAGCTAAAATTCCTTGTTTTGGAAATACGCGCATTTTGTTAAAGTCAAACACAATAGCCTATTTTAGTTTGCCATACATACATACGTACACACATACACATATATATAATTTGTGTTTTTCTGTACCTTTCAAGTCGTTGATTTTCATAAGGATTGATTAGGCATTAACTGTAATATATGGATGACAAAATATCTACTATCATGTTCACTACAAATTTATAATCATATAATACCCTTCAAAGGTTGGAGAATATTAAATATTTTCCGCAGGCTTCATTATATATTCTGCCTGATGTAATTAATTTACATAATGGCTATTTGTTTCCATACTGAAATGAACCACTATTTTTGTAACCAATGGATACAGGGCAGTTTAAAAGGTCGGAGTTTTGTTTTATATGAATTACGCAAATTATTATTATTGGGACCCTTTTTCGGAGAGAGAGAGAGAGAGAGAGAGAGAGAGAGAGAGAGAGAGAGAGAGAGTTATGTATCAGTTTTGTTCAATGATACAAATTTGGCTTAAATTTTGTTAATAGCCCCACGTAATTACAATCGTCTTGATATGACTGAAGTGACTTTGTTGATCATCTGCTTATGTGAGTAAATTTTACTGAAAAGGTTTCTTACAAAATTATAAAAAAATCAGCTTTCATTTAATCACGATAATGATAATTAAACTGATAAGGGACAGCATTTCTTTATCCGCTCCAAGATAGCCACCGGTTACTTTGATAATCGGATTGAAAGTAAAAACTACCTGTACTGATAAATATTTAAGCTAAATTTTTCAATTACATTTAATTCACAAATCCTGCTTATTTGAAAGATTATTCTCAGGTTTACTTAAAGAATCGCGCCTGACCAAAGCACTATACTTCTATTGATGAGGATTGCTCACATTCTTAATACGATATTAGTAATTATCCTAAAAGCGATTCAGCTGAAAAATGATAATTCTATAATGATAGTGATAACATCGTCTATAAGCACACCAAAGGCAAACATAAGGCTTATATAGGCTGTCTTGAAAGTTTAATTGATGTAGGTTTTAACGAAAAAGTAATTCCTATTTACAACAAGAACGAGAAATCTGTTGTCATATAGTTAACTGAGGTTACCATTAGAGAATTTCGAAAAGAAGACTACACCACACAGAACTGGTTTTCTCCGATTCAGGTTTTGAAGAAAAGGCATTTTACTGTTTACAGCGAGAGAGAGAGAGAGAGAGAGAGAGAGAGAGAGAGAGAGAGAGAGAGAGAGAGAGAGAGAGAAATCTGTTGTCACATAGTTAACTGAGGTTACCATTAAAGAATTTCACAAAGAAGACTACAGGAAACAGAACTGATTTTCTCCGATTTAGGTTTTGACGAAAAGGCATTTTGCTGTTTACAGCGAGAGAGAGAGAGAGAGAGAGAGAGAGAGAGAGAGAGAGAGAGAGAGAGAGAGAGAGAGAGAGAAGTCTCTGGTGTCACTTGTTTAACCAAGGTTTCATTAGAAGCAATTAAGATTCAGGAAACACAACTGATTCTCTCTGCAGAAGACAAACAAGAGTGTTCTTCAGGTCAGTCATTCCAACAACACTACAGCATTTTCGTGAACGCGTTGGCTGCATCAGCTTATGAATCAGCCGTGCTCAAACGAAGGTACAAGAACTCCGGGAATGTAATTGGAAATTTCTGAGTAAACATCAAATGCTATGTAAGCCAGGCCACCTCCCTTTGATCCTTTCGGACCAGCGAGAGGCCAGTTGGCAGAAAAGGCGAATGATTAATTTGCAATTCATGGCTGCCCAGTGTTACGACTGATAGGAATGTATGAATCGGGAATTCTCATCTACGTTTGAATTGTGCGATGCCAGGTTACATGGAAAGAACGTAGTTCAATTGAATATGTATATATATATTTGCATGTAAGTATCTGTACATATAATATATATATATATATATATATATATATATATATATATATATATATATATAAATGCATGTATATGTATATATAACATACATATATGTATATGTATATATATATATATATATATATATATATATATATATATATATATATATATATATATATATATATATATATATATGTGTGTGTGTGTGTGTGTGTGTGTGTGTGTGTATTCTGCTGTAAGCATTCTAACAACAGCTTTTGCTCATTTTATCTCATGAATCCCAGTAATTAATTCAATTTTATATACTAATGTTGAACGAACGCGTCTAAAATCCCTATAACTAATCCCGACTTGTGTAATTCCAGCTTGCAAGATTGTCCTTTCATTTGCGTAGGAGATTACATTACGCAATGTGTTATTGCGCTGCGTAATCGATCTTCTCGTAATACCGAGACGTTGTTCGCTTGAAATGCTTTTCTCCATGATCTGATTCGTTGTAATACAAGGGCTTTGAAGATTAGTTTATAATCTGTATTTAACAATAGTCTCCTTTTGTTAACTTTAGGTATTGATGACTTTTTAACTCAGAGTTCGAGGTAATGTTTCGTTTAACTAAAATGTAAAATTTCATTTTTTTTGTAGATTCGTTTTTTGGTTACATGCTAACGGAAGCCTTCTCACCTACTTTTTTTTTTTTTTTAGTATATTTTACTCTTTTACAATGACTTAGAGGTAGTGTATCTTTTAATAAAACATAAAATGTCATTTGTGTAGATTCGTTTTTTGGTTCATTGCTAATGGAGGCCTTCGCACCTTTTTTTTTTTTTTGTCTTTTTTTGTAGATTTTATTCTTTTACAATGACTTCGAGTTCGAATCTCCGACCGACCAATGAAGAATAAGAGGAATTTATTTCTGGTGATAGAAATTCATTTCTCGCTATAATGTGGTTCGGATTCCACAATAAGCTGTAGGTCCCGTTGCTAGGTAATCAGTTGGTTCTTAGCCACGTAAAATGAATCTAATCCTTCGGGCCAGCCCTAGGAGAGCTGTTAATCAGCTCAGTGGTCTGGTTAAACTAAGATATACTTTTTCCTTCACTGTTGGAGAGAAGCCAGCCCAACTCAGTGGCGGTCCCAAGTTTGTTCAGTGAAAAAAACAGATGGTGGAGGCTCATTAAGCTGAGAAGAAGAAGAAGAAGAAGAAGAATCTTGCTGTCCAACATCTCTAACTCTTATTTCTTAGTGCAACTGTGTAGTTTTCTCCAAGCTTCACCTTTAGACTCTTGCACTTTGTCTCACTGATTTTCTGGATATCTTTTTCCATGCTGTCCAACCACTCCATCTCCCTCTTTTCAATTGTGCGCTGAATGGCTGGAAGCACCCCACTCCTTGGCTTCGTAGCCTCAATTTCATTAAACATTTATTTAAAAGCCACGTGTGAGGTGATACAAAGCCACGAGGAACTTGTTGATAATATAACTCTCAAGAGTAGGTTTCATTCAAAGCCGGTAGTGCGATTAGGGAAGTGACATTCAGAAGAGATGAAACAAAATGATTTCTGGGAGCTCAGTTGATCGAGTTTTCGCTCTGAATGGTGATTGTGAAAGATAGTGAAGTACAGTGATGGTTTCTTAGCAAAATTATCTACTGCAGTTACAAACGCAGCCGAGTGATTTTACTCGCAATGCGCTCCATTTTCAAGCCTCCCTGAAACAGACGTTTTATGTCCACTTCCTCGCAACTTGTCGAACGATGTTTGAGCTTTGATGTGATAAGAAAAAAAAAAAAAAAAGAGAAACAATTTCCGTGAACTTCGATTTAACTTTTGACTGGCGGGACAAAAGGTCTGTCTAGCATAGGAAGGGAAACAAAAAATATTTGGAAAAGATTTTTCTTTTGTGTTTCTTTTCGTCAGAGTTAATGCAACGGGGAACTTGTGCCTCAGTCCCGAAAGAGAATATTCTATTATCCAGAAAGCTTTGTGAAGACGCCTCGATCCGTCACAAGGCGCGAAAGGGGACTTCTGTAATGGCAGCCAGGAATCATTAATGCGGTATGGAATATTATAGAACGATTCCACGAACTGTAAAAGGACGAATAAATCTGACTCATAAAAATTTCTACAGAACTACAGAAACCACAGGAAATAATCTGTTCATGAAGATTCAGCGAAGACTTGCTCCATTTACAAGCTGAATATTCAGTGAGTGTTCCAACAATTCACCTTTATATTGTGACGTGCATTGCATATCTTTGGTTTCTGTTAAATCCACTAGTTATTTCATATTCTCAGTAATTCCTAACGCATCATCATTAGCAGAAAACCACCAGAAAAGATTTTCGATTTATGAATTACAAATAGATGGATTCTGAATCGTGAAATCACAAATTGCTTCAGTTTGCCAATTGTTCGTATACTAGCATTATCTTAGCTTTACAGGAATGGTCCATCAATCAATAATACTCTTAGTAGCATGAGTTTTAAATTGGAGAAACAAATCCACAGTTATGTAACCTACATAGAGCTTTCGAGATTCTGCACTTATCACAAATCTTTTGTGGACAGAAGGAGTGTAAATAAAATCCTCATACATGCTTCCATATTAATATCATTATTCTTCTGCGGCGTTTCACAAAAATCACATAACCCACTCTGACGGGATACTCGACAAAAAATATGCAATATTCCACAAACTATTAATGGATATTGAGGTGAGTTACATTATTTGATGTATGTATTTCTGTCCCATGTCACAGCGCAGCTCGAATTATCAAAGGAAAAAATAATATATTTTTTTTAACAGTGTCGAAAAACCATTTTGCTGATTTGTTGGTAAAAGCTTCGTGTCGACATCAGGGATAAATCTGACCTGTTTCCATTATTGAATCTGAAATTTTATTCCGAAAGGATAACATCATAAAATCTTCTTCATTCCAGATGAATGATTTGGTATTTCATTCCATTAGTGAATGGAAAGTCCATGAGCGCTGTTTTTTTTTTTTTTTTTTTTTTTAGTTTATTTTCGTCTTAGATTCCATTAATCTAATGATTATGAGTCCCCGTGACGACTGTAAACTCGAATCTTAATTAAAAGTAATGTTAGTCTCTTTATTAATTAAGAAAGAACTCCGACAAATAATCTTTACCTGTAAAGAATATTTAATAAATATAATGAAACAACATAAAAAAAAGCTGGTATAACTATTAGTAAGTATATGGAATGAAAATGACTCGGCAAACCCCCAAACATGAATAGTAAATTGAACGAATTGACTTTTTAAAATTCCTGAGAATCTGGTCCCATCCGATCATGTAGCAAATTAACATATATATATATATATATATATATATATATATATATATATATATATATAAATATAAATATAAATATACATATACAAATATATAAATAAATATAAATATATATATATATATATATATATATATATATATATATATATATATATATATATATATATATATATATATATATATATATATATATAGCTACAAATGCCCTGTAATATCTAATTCGCTCTACCTGGGAAATAATATATTTTCATATATGTTACCCGAAGGGGAATTTTTCAGTTGATAATAAGTTCGTCGTCTCGTGGGTTCGAACCACGGAAGACAGGAATTCAGGACAACAGTTTAAGGCGCGTCACTGTGGTCCTGAGTTCTTGTCTTCCGTGGTTCGAACCCACGAGACGACGAACTTTCTATCAACTACAAAATTCCCCTTCGGGTGACATATATGAAAATATATTACTTCCGAAGTACAGCGAATTGGATATTAAAGGACATTTGTGGCTTAATGTTTGTATATGAATCGCGGTGATGAGATAAAATTCACACACACATATATATAAATATATAAAAAAAATATATATATATGTATATATAAATTTTCGGTTTTCGATAAACGATACAGATTCTTTTTAAGCTCCGATATTTAATGACGTGGACGGTTTTTTGATCAATAGCTTTTGCAAGTTCAAAGACTTTGCTATTTATATACGCAGTCTCCTTTTGAAGTATCAGATGTAATTTCAAATGGGACTGAGAGCTTTGTATACTTCAACTAGTATTAGATTAATGTCAGAGGCGTAGGTTTAATATACATGCATGCGCATGCATACACACACACACAACACACACACACACACACACCACACACATATATATATATATATATATATATATATATATATATATATATATATATATATATATATATATATATATGACTCGGCCATCGTTCCGGTATATCTTTCAATTATTTGCGCTTTAATGTAAATAAATAAAATTACATTTCTATTACCTAAATTTTTTTTTATAATTTTATATCCTCAGTAACCAAATTCTAAACGGATTTTCAACTTTTGCTGAAAAATAATAGCAAAGAATTCCCCATTTTTTCCTTAAGATTTCAATGCACTGTCAATCTTTTTAAGGGATCAGTCCTTGTCCCACACATTGGCACGCGCTGCACGGGGCAATATAAGTACTCACCCTATCCAGGATTATTCATAGCCTAAAGGAAACCTTTACCAATAATGCCCGACCCCTTACCAATAATGAACGACCCCGTCCCTCTTTTTGTGGTTCCTTCGTTGCTGCTAATCACTTTTCTTATAAGTGAGGGAAATGGAGTCAATTTCTTGACTGGAGCAGCATCGAAATATCTGAATAAAGTAAAATATTAAAGATAGCAAAATGTGTGGTTTTTGAGGAGGACGGTATCCTTTGGATGGAAATGACCGCTTGTTATCTGCTTTCGTTTACCTTCCACCCGCTCTGAGTTTGGTGGGCCCTATTGCTGGGATACTACCTAGGGAATAGGGCCTGGGATTACCTCGAGTCCTACTGACAGATTCCAATTCCTTGTCTGGTCGATGATGGCCCTCAAAAGTCAGGTGGAAAGTGGAGGAAAATTCCAAAATCCGCCATTGTCAATGAAACGAGGAATTGGAGACCGTCAGAAGGGCTTGGGATAATCCCGGAGCCCCTTTTCCCATGCAAATATTCCAGCGGTCACGCCCACCAAACTCGGCGAAGGTGGAAGGCACCGACAGCTGGGAACAAGGCAGGTCATTTCTGTCAGAGGACACGGGCGTCTCAAATACCACCTACGTGGTCTGTCTGACACATCTGCATGTGGTATGTAAATACGACTGCCACCTGCCAAATATCCACATTCACCAGGGAGCAATATTATTTATTACTGCTGATCGAAAAATATTATTGTGTTGTGTATGCAGCGTTTTTATGGGCCTTTAGATATAAATACATACATCCTTACATACATACACACACACACAAACACACACACATATATATATATATATGAATGAATTTTATCAGATCACCTTGATTCATGTACAAGCATTAAGCCACAACTGTCCTTTAATATCCAATTCGCTCTACCTCGGAAATAATATATTTTAATATATGTTGTTACCTAGAGGGGAATTTTTTAGTTGATAATAAGTTCGTCGTCTCGTGGGCTCGAACCACGGAAGACACGAACTCAGGACTGCAGTGACGCCTTAAACCACACAGCCATCAAGGGAGGTATAAGTTGATACCGACTCCTACCTACAAATCACTGTCGAACTCAGGTGTTTGTAATTAGAATCGATATCAACCCACCTCTGCCACGTTAACTGTGTAATGCGTTTGTCACGCGCAGCCATATTATGAATGAATTTATCACATCACCGTGATTCATATACAAGCATTAGGCTACAAATATCCTTTAATATCCAATTCGCTCTGCCTCGGAAATAATATATTTTCATAATGTTACCCGAAGGCAGAGTGAATTGGATATTAAAGGACATTTGTAGCTTAATGCTCATATATACGAGTATATATATATATATATATATATATATATATATATATATATATATATCATATATATATTCACTGGTTATCTATTTACTTTTACTTTATTCGGACCTTATTTTACACCTATTCCTATCAAAATATTGAATCAATTTCCTTGGAAATTGATTAAATATGGCAACCAATATATATATATATATATATATATATATATATATATATATTATATATATATATATATATATATATATATATATATATATTTGATAAATAAATAAATATATATATATATTGTTCATAACGGTTCGTCTCTTCTACAAACAGTCATATAAATTCGTTATAAATTTTTTTTTTTTTTAAATAATCTACTAACTTTGAATTTTCATTCACATTACAGCTTGAAGTCATGCCACTGCCGTCAAATATGAAATTGAACTCCTTTATACCAGACAACTATAAAACTTAATTTCACATTTCACCTTTCAGTGCAATTTTCCCCCCAACTGTTTTCATCACGGGTGAAATTCTCGGTAGAGGACGGTATGTAACTCCAACTCCCATTAGCCCGAATGTTTTTCACCAAAGAGACCCGTGAAACCTGGTGAACGAAATTCAGTTTGTAATACCCCGCGATCGCCTGCCTCCCTCGCGTTGGAAATTGACCGGTTCTGTTGGGTCGTCTGCGTTCTGTATATCCGGCGTTTGTGACTGACTGCATTTCTGTCATAAATACGGCAGTCGTGTCGAGGTGTTTCGTCAATCGCGAATTTTTTCTGAATATTTCGTTTATATTTTGCGTGTTGTTCGATGCCTTTTTCCGCAAAAGTTCAAGGTGATTTGTAATTGCGAAATTTTCTCTGAGTTTTTCTTTAACTTTCGCGTTGTTTAATACGTGTTTGGTAATGCTTTCAAGAAGTAGGTCAAGGTGTTTGATGAATATGAATACTTGTGATATTTCGGTGATACCTGTTTTGTAGTGCTTTCAAGAAATGCTTAAGGTATTTCATAATTACTAATATTTCGGAGCATTTCTTTTAGCTTTATTGCTGTTTGATACCTGTTTGGCATTTTCCAAGAAACAGGCTTAACGTGGCTTGTTTATCTCAAGATGTCATTGTTTGTTAGCGTACGTGCGCGATTATTTTCCTGATTTTTAGTTTTCTGTAAAAGAAAACTATTGTCTGTCCGTCCACACTTTATTCTGTCCGCACTTTTTTCTGGCCGCACTTTTCTGTCCGCCCTCAAATCTTAAAAACTACTGAGCCTAGAGGGCTGCAAATTGGTATGTTGGGTCATCCACCCTCCAGTCATCAAACATACCAAATTGCAGCCCTGTAGCCTCAGTAGTTTATATTGTACTTAAGGCTGCAGTTAGCCATAATCGTGCTTCTGGCAACGATATAGGATAGGCCACCACCGGGCCCGTGGTTAAAGTTTCATGAGCCGCGGCTCATACAGCAATACCGAGACCACCGAAAGATAGATCTATTTTCGCCGGCCTTGATTATACGCTGAAGCGGTTGTACAGAAAATTCGATCGTTCATTTTTTACTTGTTTTTATTGGAAACGTCATTACTTTATAGTAAAGGCACAATCCAAAACCATCACAGTTCCTTCTTCAACGAAGAACTGTGAATGAAATTCGGGTGTAAGAATTTTACTCTTTCAACCCTGCTCTATACATCAGTCACTCCCTCGTCCCCCGTTGTACCTTTACTGACAAACTTTGATTCGCGTAGGAACTGTGGAACTGTGTCATCAGTACAAGACTACTTCTTATTGAACATTTACATTGATTATCCATCATTATTTCTCAATTCTACTTTTAATGTTGCAAAAAAAAACCTGGTTTTTAATTTTAAAAATCGAAAACCTTACAGAAAATATAATCTAGTTCAGAATTTAGCAATTTATGAACAACTGCAAAGTTAATAACAGGTATTCGACGCACAAATGCAATGATACATACGTTGAGGTTATTAATACAATGACATCAACTCAGTAATTAAGACTTTTTTAAGATAACATCTTTTCATAAAAGCATATTTTCTTATCAATGTAAACATTAGAATCTCTCTACATAGAATATACTGGTCATCTTTTACAGATACGAATGTAATCGCATGTAATTGTAACAACCAAAATGCATCCGCTTGTCCGAATCCAGCTGCGGATGTCACAGCTCCTTCCTGTTCTTCCATTTGGGATGGAATGGAATATAGAGTTTAGGCCAAAGGCCAGGCGCTGGGACCTATGAGGTCCATTCAGCGCTGAAAGGAAAACTGAGAGGGTTCTCAGGTTCGTAGTGATGACAAGCGTATCCAAACAGCGTGAAGAATTCGAGAAATGAAGAGGGCATTGTGGTTGTTACAATTACATTAGAATTACCCTTGAATCTATTATATCTGCAGCGTCGTCCATACAGGTATTTCAAGTTTCATTGCATGCGGCTGAAATTAGTTGAGGCTTCCTATATTTTATATACAATTGTGCCTTGTTATTGTAAATGTATACACGCGTCCTTCACTTGCTTTACATGTGAATACCTCATTTGCGTCAAATGGGCCTTTTAACCTCGTTCAACTGTATTTCAGAATTCAAGGACAGAAGGCGCTTAGTTTAAATTAAGCCGACTCTGTACCGCCGCTGGGCTTTTTCCCAAACTGTGGTGAGGTGTTGAAGGACTAAAAAAACAAAAAAATTGTAAAACACGGAAGGAAGTGCTACAAGAAAATATATTTTTTTATTTCTTGTGGCATTATCTTCCGTGTTTGGCGACCACGCTTTTATTTTTCTAGGCATGATTACTTGTAAGAATATCTTGGTATGCCTCAAAAAATTATTATTGACTTTTTAGTGCACTTTAATAAAAGCGTGTTTTAATTTTTTATATATTTATTTTTTTATTTTATGCTTTTTAGTTTTGACAGAAACTGTAACCGATTTATGATTGTAACTAAAAAAAAATTGAATGTGATATCCTGTCGAGCCAAAGAAGGTTTGAAAAATCCGTAGAGTTATTACCTTATTCTATGGAGTCAAAGAAGGTATGAAAAATCCGAAGAGATTCATACAAATCCTGAGATTCTGGGAGAGGCCACTGTAAGGTCACTAGAGGTCACTGCTGACCTACTGATCATGTAAGGTTGTATTGTCACCGGGATTGAGCAACCATGCAAAATTTCAAGTCCATCGGACAGAGGAAACAGGTCGAAAATTGAGTTACAAGATTTGGCCCAAACAGTCGGACAGACAGACAGAAGTCAAGTTAAATAAAAGCATGTAAAAAGAGAACTGCTGTGGACGTCTGGACTATACCCAGCGAACAGAGACGCGTGCCCAGAACTGTTTGGAGACTTGAGGACGAAAGTGAATATTGATTTGAGAATACGTATCCACCCACCTGCATCTTCCTTCTTTGTAGAATAATTAAATTGTACGAAAGTTAAACATGCTTTAATTATAACGAGCAATTAGATGAAGTTTGAAGATGAATGAACATGATATTTATTAAGGCAGCCTATGAGAACACATTTTTTTCCAAAGTACAGTTTAAAACACTTTTGACATTTTAAATATGCGGGATATTGTATTTCCCTATGGTGATCAGATATTCAACTGCTTCATTTTCATAAGATCGAATTGCACAGGACTGAGTGCATAAAATGTTGGGGAAATAGAATCTTCTTTGCTTATATTTTTGTCTGTCATCCAGTTACAGATACAGCAAACAGAGTTTCATAACAGACGTTTGTGTCTAAAACGTATTAAATGGAAAATATCTTTAAGGAATAGCTGTATGCTTAAAATGGGTGCATTGTGGTAATATATATATACACACACACGCACACACACACACATATATATATATATATATATATATATATATATATATATATATATATATATATAGATATATCTATCTATTTTATTGTCTATCTGTTTATATATCTCGCTATTGATCTATCTGTCTGTCTATCTCTGTCTATATATCTATCCATATTTCTATGTATGTAATCTATCTATCTATCTATATATCTATCTATCTCTGGTATGGTTGAACATTTTTGTGTATTATATAAATATATATATATATATATGCAGTATATATTATATATATATATATATATATAATATATATATATATATATATATATATATATATATATATATATATATATATATATATATATATATATATATATATATATATATATATATATTTCAAATGTGCCGTCGCAGTTCTACAGCAGGGCTGAGCCATTCACAGCATGTTTTCCTTTCATCAGCGTAACTTTTAAAAGCGCCTGTCATGTCAACACTCTTCTTCTTCCACAAAAAATGGGAAAAGGAAAAAAGTTTCCCCGTTGACTGTACTGTAGAACCAACTCTACGAGGAAGGAGCCAAACTTTTTTTCCCAATCTTTCTTATCTCTAGTCAAACTGAGTTCCTCTCTATTTGAAGAAGGTCTTTCTTTCTGTCTTCATGTACCTATCTATCTATCTATCTATCTATCTATCTGTGCATCTATCTTTCTACCTGACTATCTGTCTATCAATCTATCTTATCGTCTACCTATTTGTATATCTCGCTATTTTATCTATCTGTCTATCTCTCTATTTATATATCAACCTGTCTATATATCTATCCAACTCTCTGTGTATCTAATCTATCTATCTATCTATCTCGGGTATGGTTGAACATTTTTGATGGCTGCAGTAAATTATAATCTTGAAGCTTAGTTCAGATTTAGGCTGAGAAGAATTCAAATTAATCTCCCACGAAAATACAGCGAGTTCATGAACAACTGTAATGGATAATACAGCGCTTTTAATGTACACTCAGAAAAATAATGCAAACGCGCTCACGCACGCGCACAAACACACAGACACACACACACATACACATACATCATGGTCGTGAAAATGACGGTAGACTTCTTTTAACAGATGTTAGTGATCATATTCAAATTAGTGTCTTTTAGATCTTAGCCTTTTTATTTAACGGATCGTATGTGGAAATACATTACATTAATCGCAATACACGTTTACTTTCTTTATTATGTTTGTCATGTTTGTCATTTCTTTTACTTCAAGATGATCTTTAGTATACAGAAATGTAAACAATCTGCCAGGGTCCTTCTCTCTCTCTCTCTCTCTCTCTCTCTCTCTCTCTCTCTCTCTCTCTCTCTCTCTCTCTCTCTCTCTCTCTCTCTCTCAGTCAAGCAGTTTGAGGAACCGGGAATTTGCAGTGACAAAATTACTTTGTTCACAACCTCGTGGTAAAAGTCTCTCTCTCTCTCTCTCTCTCTCTCTCTCTCTCTCTCTCTCTCTCTCTCTCTCTCTCTCTCTCTCTCTCTCTCTCTCTCTCAGTCAAGCAGTTTGAGGAACCAGGAATTTGCAGTGACAAAATTACTTTGTTCACACCCTTGTGGTAAAAAGTCTCTCTCTCTCTCTCTCTCTCTCCTCTCTCTCTCTCTCTCTCTCTCTCTCTCTCTCTCTCTCTCTCTCTCTCTCTCTCAAGGAATTTTAGAAACCAGGAATTTGCAGATAGATAAAAAGTCTCCCCTTTTGTAAGCATCTCGTATCCTCTGAAAGGAACAAAATTCCCTCGAGAAGGGAATTTGGGCAGAGTCACCTTAGGCCTCTATTCAACCAGGGGGGGCTGCCTCCACCCAGGTTTGGCTTGGAGTTTACTCATCTGTGGAATGTGCATTTTCTATCCCATTAACCCTTCAGACTGGAATCTCTCTCTCTCTCTCTCTCTCTCTCTCCTCTCTCTCTCTTCTCTCTCTCTCTCTCTCTCTCTCTCTCTCTCTGAGTTAGGAAGTAACGTTAATATAGATAGTTGTTCTCATTCAAGTGTAGAATTGTGTGGAAAATATCCATATAATGTTAATTTTTACAAAAGGTTTAAATTTTCTGCATGATGAATATTTGTGCTCAGTCAAGTCTAATATAGCCTTAGGAAATATCCCTCTAGTATTATTTTTCTTTACAAGGCTTGAAGTTTCCTATATAATAGTTGTGTCCAGTCAAATCTCGTTTTACTAAAGAAAATAGTCCTGTAATATAAATTTACATTTTTTTCACAAAAGGCTTAAAGTTTCCTGTGCACTGATAGTTGAGCTCAGTCAAGTCTAATATAAATGTAAGAAAAATATTCCTCTAGTATTATTCTTTCACAAAAGGCTAGAGTTTCCTGTATAATGAATAGATGTGATCAGTCAAGTCCAGCACAGCTATAGAAATATTCCTCTAATATATATTTCCATTTACAAAAGGCTTAAAATTTCCTTTATAAAGAATATTTTTGCTCATTGAAGTCTAGTATAACTGTAGAAAATATCCCTCTAATATTATTCTCTTTTTACAAAAGGCTTAAATTTTATGGCAGCTGTAGAAAATATTCCTCTATCCGTATAAGGAAAAATAACGATCATTGTCCTTTTGAGCAAAAATTTCGAACGATAATTCCTAAGAGTGACAACAAATACAGTGATTATTACAAAGGGTCTTTGGAAAACGAACGCGTCACGAGTGATGGAAAGATAGAGACTGATTAATCGGTTTCAGTTTTCTGTAAAAAAAAAACAAAAAACTATTGTGTCGGCTTTGTCTGTCCGTCCGCACTTTATTCTGTCCGCCCTCAGATCTTAAAAACTCCTGAGGCGAGAGGGCAACGATATAGGCCAGGCCACCACAGGGACGTGGTTAAAGTTTCGTGGGCGGGGGCTCATACAAGCAATGTACCGAGACCACCGAAAGACAGATCTATTGTCGGTGGCCTTGATTATACGTTGCAGCGGCTGCACAGAAAACTCGATAGCGCCGAAAAAACTTCGGCGCATGTTTTTACTTGTTTCAACTCGGAAACGATTAATGTTAAAGAGCATAAATATTCAGTTATAATTTTTTTTTTTTTGTATCGGTCGTCCCATTTTCTATAAGAGTCCCTTACCAGCTTCTTACAGTTCATCAGAGAGGGGGAACAATGGTAACTAAGGATACTGCATTTTACAGATACTGGTCGTACCTATGCTTGTAATTGTATTCTGGGATTTTTTTCCTATTTTCGTACATATTTCTGTTAAGGTCTTCCTGATATGTCGTGTGAACTGAGACAAAAAGAGACGAAAGATGATACTATTTTGGACAGACTGACAGAACAGCGGGCAAAACATTAAATCATTCTGGATAAATATTTGGGTCCTGAGCCATTTCGAAATCTAGGACGAGCTGTGATTAGGCTGCAGATTTTCGAGATGCTTAGAGAGAGAGAGAGAGAGAGAGAGAGAGGAGAGAGAGAGAGAGGAGAGAGAGAGAGAGAGAGAGAGAGAGAGAGGACAACGAAGCGGGACATTTATCACTAGCTGTGAACGGTCGCGTTTTTTAACATTTAATTTCTGGGGTTTCTAAAAACTAATTGACTGTGTGAGAGAGAGAGAGAGAGAAGAGAGAGAGAGAGAGAGAGAAGATGAGAGAGAGAGAGAGAGAGAGAGAGAGAGAGAGAGAGGACAACGAAGCGGACGTTATCACTGACTGTGAACAGTCGCGTTCTTTTTATTTTAATTTCTGGTTTTCTAAAAGCTGGTTGACTGTGAGTGAGAGTGAGTGAGTGTGTGTGTGTGTGTGTGTGTGTGTGTGTGTGTGTGTGTGTATAGAGAGAGAGAGAGAGAGAGAGAGAGAGAGAGAGAGAGAGAGAGAGAGAGAGATTAAAGTCTGACCAACTCTTTCTTGGTCATAATACACACCCCTCTGATCAATTTCATGTAAATCAACCCTTTTGTTTCAGAGGGATATTTTGAACGGAGGAGAGAGAAACCAATATGGGTGAGTATATAACTTCCATCAACGTTGTAAAAACATCTAGGTTTTCAAAAGCACGTAAGAAACAAAGTATATCATTTACAGTTCAACTATCTATCTATCTATCTATCTATCTATCTATCTATCTATCTATCTATCTATCTATCTATCTACCCGTCAACAACTGTCAGCAACTCTGTCAGCAACTCTATTTGTCGAACAGTACAGGGAACCCAAAAAAATTTCAAAGTGGGATCGTCATTCTATTTGCGAAAGGATTTGTCCTGATCCTACAGCATTATAGGACTCTCCTATCATCGATTTGCAATTAGAACGTAGGAATCTCTCTCTCTCTCTCTCTCTCTTACACAGACATAAATACATACATACATACACACACACACACACACACACACACACACACACACACACATATATATATATATATATATATATATATATATATATATATATATATATATATATATACACGAGTACATACATATACATACATACATACATATATATGCGTGTGTGTGTTATGTGTGTCTGTGTGTATGTGTATGTTTATGTATGTTTGTATGAATACCACTTTAATAAGTGAAAAGTAAAAAAAAGTTCTAATACCTTTCATATGTGTTTTTCTAAATTATCTGATAAATTTCTTATGCAGAGACACATTTTTGCCAATATATGTTCGTCCTTTGAATATTGTTCAACTCTAACCGATTGCTTTTCTGTCCTTTGTCAGACAAATCTCTTCCAGCTTCCCAAGGCATAATCCAATGGAGATATTCTTCTGTATCTTGGTAATGTTTTTGTCACCTTTTCCGTTAGAGTTAATAGCATTTCTGTCGTCATTTTTGATGTCAAAGGCATCTGACGCAAAACGAACGATTCTTTTTTAATTCCATTTTTCTCTCGACTGTGTGACACCTTTATACTCGCAAAGTTTTTCTGTTCCCCTTTTATCTTATTGCACTTTCTCGTTTCAAGTGTTCCCTTGTTTTTTTGTTATCTAGTTATCTATCTATCTCTGCCAAATATATAAAATCTGTAAAGTTCAATTATACTCAGCCACTTTATCAGAGTGGATACATATTTTGAATAGCAGTTAAATGAGAAATGTGATTTTTATGTACCCCACCAGACCTCGAAACCGGTGTTCCATTGTTTCAGTGCGAAATCACGTTTGCGCTCATAGATTCATATTGCAGTTAGTAATTTCATAAGAGATGGGCTTCCTTTAGGCTTTAAATAATGGTCCTGGTTCGAGGGCATTGAAAAAAAGACTTGAAGGAGAACGAAGTATGATTGGCGAAGTATTATGACTCTGGAATGCTTTGAAATAATTGACGAGCTTCTAGGCCACTTTAATTACATTTCATTCGATTTCCAATCGTATTTAATGTCATAAATACTAACGAAACATAACAGGATGATCATTTCCTCATTACTCAGAAAGAAAATATAAATATCATAAATGGTAACGAAAAATAACAGGATCATTTCCTCATTACTCAGAAGAAAATATAAATATCATAAACAGTAACGAAAAATAACAGGATCACTCCCTCATTACTCAGAAGAAAATATAAGTTTTTTTTCCATTTATTTTCTTAATGACACCATCTGTCGAGATCACGAGCAGGTATTGGAAAACGGAGACAAACAAAGTCCCTCTAACTTGTAAATCCATCTCATCCGGGTTCTTTTGTTATGGTAATCGTCCCTTTTCGTTTCCGGCCCGGGAACTGAATGAAGCGAGACCCGAATTCCACCAGTTGGAAAATGGTTCCTTTCCTGGTTTAACAGATTCCTAGATCGTCCTGCTTGAACGGTCTAAATCGAGACACTTCTCGTCCACATATGTCCTCTAGGAAATCAGTGCCCTCAGTGCACCTCACGTGGTGCACTGTAGGCTTTGCTATTATCTAGAATATTGTCTGCAATTCCACGATATTCACACATATCAAGACGCCTGCATTCTGAGCTCTGGTAGTCTGCATTCTGTGATGATTCAAACTGTAGACAAAAATATGAATGTTAGATAAAAATTCATGAATAATTTCGAACCGTCAGTCTGGCTGGATCAGGTCAAAAGGTCAAACTGGGGACCTCGCGTCAAGGACTGCGGGAGAAGGATTACTGGAAATCCCCGGATTGAAACAAGGCAAAGGATTAGTGGGGACCATGTAGGAGTTATACGACGGAACGCGAACGAGATCGAGGGCAAGAGGGTATATAAACAGGAGGGTTACCTTACCGGAGATGACAGCAGGAACTAGCGTACCTTAAGAGTAATACTTTTGTAAATTATTCATCTGTAAAAATTTGTTTATAACAAAAAGAAAAGACAATTATTTTACCTATGAATTTTTTTGTGGATGTTCGTCTGTAATAAATGTATATATAACGTAACCAATATAGAAAAAAATACTTTATTAACTAAATCTTTTTTCTCCTGATATCAACTGGGACGTGGATTTCATTCGAGTTTTTATAAAAAAAAATATTAATAATTATAATCCTAAACTCAGGAATTCCACACAGTTCGTCGTCCAGGATTCTCTCAATGAAAGAAGCTGAGGACGCAAAAACACAAAAACGAGAGATAATGAAGTGGAAGAAGCATCTCTCTCTCTCTCTCTCTTTATATTTTCACTTTGTTCTCTATCTCTCAGGCACGAATATAAATTCCCCTTGTCTTTTTCTCTTTTATTTGTCCACCTCTCTCTCTCTCTCTCTCTCTTCTCTCTCTCTCTCTCTCTTTCTCTCTTCTCTCTCTCTCTCTCTCTCTCTCTCTATCTCTTTATTTTTTCACTTTGTTTTCTATTTCGCAAGCACCAATATAAATTCCTCTTGTCCTTATTTGCCCTTCACTGCTCTCGAAAACTGACGAAAAGATTATATATGACGCAATAAATAAACAAATCTGACAAGTTTTATCACATCAAACTTATCAGTAACGCTGATAATTCCGTCAACTTGATCATTTGAGAAAAAAAATACCCTCAACTTACTTATAAACTTAAAGAGAGCAGGCCCAAGTTATTGAAAATTATAATTCTATTATCTCTCGTGATGCTAATACAACTCGGCCCGCCTCGTTCAAAGAATGAATATGATTCGTTTTTCTTAATGAAAGAGGATGCGATAAGGCAATAACAACAAGTAAAAAAATGTGCCGAACGCGGCCTATGAATCTTTAACCACGGCCCGGTGGTGGCCGGGCCTATACCGTTGCCAGATGCACACATATGGCTAACTTTAACCTTAGATCAAATCAAAACTACTGAGGCTAGAGGGCTGCAATTTGGTATGTTTGATGATTGGAGGCTGGATGATCAAAATACCTATTTGCAGCCCTCTAGCCTCAGTAGTTTTTAAGATCTAAGGGCGGACAGATCAAATTCGGACAGAATAAAGTGCGGACGGACAGACAAAGCCGGCACAATAGTTTTCTTTTACAGAAAACTAAAAGGATGAAAATACGAGAGAAATAATTAGAACGTTTAAGGAGGAAGCCTGAGAATGTGGATTCTAAAATTATGTACGAGTACATTAAAGTATGGTAGATATTGTTCGATAAGAAAGTAATTCATAAGAACAAAATTTCTAAAGCATTTTATTGTCAGTCTGATAATGATTCATATGTAAGTCTCTCTCTTTCTCTCCATAATAATAATAATAATAATAATAATAATAATAATAATAATAATAATAATAATAATAATAATAATAATAATAATAAAACATACACAGCTCACTTTAAAGAAAAAAACCTTAAGAAAATATTTTCAATACATCTGAAATAAAGAAATGT
>JANJGK010000048.1:5096597-5109097 GCA_039081455.1 Macrobrachium rosenbergii
TTAAAAGACTTTTAGTAAATTTTTGCAGTGTAATATAAGCAACAAGGAAAATTCAGTTTGCCATTCGACAGTCACAGGGAATTTTGGCTGGACTTGAGAATTATAATCAGTGAATTATCTTATGAGTAACTGAAGACGAAATGTCATCCGCTTTTTCCTGAAGGGCATCTAGTAGAAAAACCAACTGGGATTAAATGACAAAGTAATTCTGGAAGAAGAAGAAGTGAATTATTCAGAGTAGGCTAGGAACGAAGACTTTCCATGCTAAGGACTGGGGAAACAAGAAAAAAAGTATACCTTAGTTTAACCAGACCACTGAGCTGATTAACAGCTCTCCTAGGGCTGGCCCGAAGGATTAGATTTATTCTACGTGGCTAAGAACCAATTGGTTACCTAGCAACGGGATCTGCAGCTTATTGTGGAATCCGAACCACATTATGACGAGTAATGAATTTCTATCACCAGAAATAAATTCCCCTAATTCTTCATTGCCGGTCGGATAATCGAACGCTGGGCCAACAGCGTGCTAGCCGAGAACTATACCCACCATCCCAATGAGGAATTGAGGAAACGAGAGAAATTCGCAGAAGGAACTCTAGTTACATGACTGTCTCCACTGGGCAGGTTAACAGGTTAAGCCAAAGCGCCAATCAAATATGTCAGGTTAACAGACACATCGTTACATTATTCGTAAATACCATGAAAAATCATGAGCGAATGAGTGGGCTGAGAATGTTCCTCTCCTCGAGGTTTATTGATGACTGAAGAGGACCTTGATCTCCAAAAAAAAATCCTGGAATTCATCACGCTATTTTTATCCATATTCTCTAGTCTTTTTTTTTTCTGTATGTTTTTTTTCTTTTCGACATAGAAAGACAAAAGAATAAGGTCCACTAAATTGTTTTAAATTTGCTTTTTTTTTATCTTTGGGAATTTCAACTTACGGTTATGTGACATTTAAATCATTTAATATATCATTGGCAGGCGTACAGTCCTACATTATATACAAGACAGTTAGCAAGTAGGTGCTATATAATACGACAGATATTATAAATGAATGTTTTTTATTTTATTAAAGGGCAGTCTATAACTTGCCGTGCACTAAAGATATTTTGATCAATATTCTCATATTTCCGCTCTAGTTTTTCGTGAACCCTATAAACTTACGTGTTTCAAACGGCGTGTATATCGTTTCCTTCGAGACTAAGCCACACTTTAATCTCTCTCTCTCTCTCTCTCTCTCTCTCTCTCTCTCTCTCTCTCTCTCTCTCTCTCTCTCTCTCTTGCTGAAATGAAAGCCTACATTGTCAATCCGTTCTTATAGTTCAAGCCATGACAATAATCTCTCTCTCTCTCTCTCTCTCTCTCTCTCTCTCTCTCTCTCTCTCTCTCTCTCTCTCTACGCTGTCTTTCAGTTCTTATAGCTTAAACCATGGAAATAATCCCCCCTCTCTCTCTCTCTCACTCTCTCTCTCTCTCTCTCTCTCTCTCTCTCTCTCTCTCTCTACACCGTCTTTCAGTTCTTATAGCTTAAACCATGGAAATAATCCCCCCCCCCTCTCTCTCTCTCTCTCTCTCTCTCTCTCTCTCTCTCTCTCTCTCTCTCTCTCTCTCTCTCTCTCTCTCTCTACACCGTCTTTCAGTTCTTATAGCTTAAACCATGGAAATAATTCTCTCTCTCTCTCTCTCTCTCCTCTCTCTCTCTCTCTCTCTCTCTCTCTCTCTCTCTCTCTCTCTCTCTCTCTTCAGCAAGTGGACAAATGCATGTCCATTTATAACTGGAAAATGTCTACGTTTATAAACCACTGTATCTACAGGCACTTCTATTTAAATCAGTCGATAAATCACTGGTTAGAGATGTGTGCTAATGTCGGTGTTGTGTATTTATAATACCCAAGGATATTTATGAATTCTTCAGCTTTCTGGTGTAGGCACAGCCAGATGTCTTTGGTGAATAAATCTTGATAAAATAATAAAACGGAATAAATCTTAATAAATGAATAAAGCGGAATAGATCTTAATAAATTAATAAAGCGGGATCATTCTTAATTAATAAAGCGGAATAAACCTTAACAAATTAATAGAACGGAATAAACCGTAGTTAATGAATAAAAAGGAATAAATCTTAATAAATGAATACAACGGAATAAATCCTAGTAAATTAATAACACTGAATAAATCTCAATGAATAAAAACGGAAATAAATCCCAGTAAATTCATAAAACGGAATAAAACCTAGTAAACGAATAAAACGGAATAAATCTTAATAAATGAATGAAACGGAATAAATCCTAGTAAATGAATAAAACGGAATAAATTTTAAATTAATAAAACAATAAATCTTAATAAATTAATAGCACAGAATAAATCTTAATAAATGAATAAAACGGAATAAATCCAACTAAATGAATAAAACTGAAAAAATCCTAGTAAATTAATAAAACGGAATTAATTTTTATGAATAAATAAAACGGAATAAATCCTAGTAAATGAATAAAAATGAATAAATCTTAGTAAATTAATAAAACGGAATAAATCCTAGTAAATGAATAAAACGGAATAAATCTTAATAAATGAATAACGCGGAATAAATCCTATGTAAATTAATAAAACGGAATAAGTCCTAGTAAATTAATAAAACAGAATAAATCTTAATAAATCAATAAAACGAAAATAAATCTTAATAAATGAATAAAAAGGGATAAATCCTAGTAAATTAATAAAACTGAATAAATCCTAGTAAATGAATAAAACGGAAAAAATCTTAATAAAACGAAAGAAATCTAACAAAACGGAATAAATCCTAACCCAAAAAATCTTAATAAATTCATACAACCCTTACTTTCCTTCCGTCGTGTTAACCTACAACCCGGCACTTTTGCGCTCTGGGGTGGCGGACGAGTAGATCAGCCCGCCTCTCTCCCAGAACTAGATTGAAGCCCTTTGTTCTGGTATTCTGGTGGCGCCGTTTCGCGCCGTAATGGTCTCGTCGTTTTGTTTTCTCTGCGGTGTCGTCAAATAGTGTTGTTTCTCTTTTTCATAGAGAGTCTCATTTGGAGATATCACTTTTGACTGAATGGTTCGAAAGCTGCTGTGTCTGAGAGAGCGGGACGTTGACGTTGTTTAAGCTACAAAAACTACATGAACTGACTGGTTATGTAGTCTTTGTATTTGATCAAAGAGAGAGAGAGAGAGAGAGAGAGAGAGAGAGAGAGAGAGAGAGAGAGAGAGAGAGAGAGAGAGAGAGATTATTTCCAAGGTTTAAGCTATAGGATTTAGGCGAAAATGTTGTCTTGACATTTGATCAGAGAGAGAGAGAGAGAGAGAGAGAGAGAGAGAGAGAGAGAGAGAGAGAGAGATTACTTCTAAGGTTTAAGCTATAGGAATTAGGTGAAAATGTAGTCTTTACATTTGACCTCACACACACACACACACACACACACACACACACACACACACAGAGAGAGAGAGAGAGAGAGAGAGAGAGAGAGAGAGAGAGAGAGAGAGAGAGATTATTTTCGTGGTTTAAAGTTTCAGCATTAATTGATTAAGAAATCTTTGCATTCGAGCACGCACACACACACACACACACACACACACACACACACACACACACACACACAGTCTTGATAGGTTGACCAGACCTCAAGAGTTTAGCTGAACTGTGAAAAGACATCATAGCAGTTCCAGAAGACCGGACGACAAATAACAAATCAAGAACAAACTGAGAATGTAAAATAAAATCAAAATAATAATTTACGTGCGGCATGTCCCATCCTTAGATATAAAATCAGAGAGAGAGTCACAATAAAAGATTAAACCGCGAGATCCTGACTGGAGAAAGGGCAGTTCTCCACCAGAGAAGGAGGTATTTTAAGAACTCTATATTTAGACGTCGGAAGGGAGACGGAATTGAACGATCCAAAGGTGGGAATTTTCGATGCAACATTGAAGAGATTCTGGACGTGGCTTTTGGGAAAAAAAAGGAGGGGTAATTAATAGGTTTGAGGGTGGAATGTCACCGGGACTTAATAGAATTATTATAAGTGAGATGTAGAGTGTGGGTGGTTATTTCGGGATGGTGGAAAGATTCCAGAAGAATGAGGTGTTCCTTGGGATATATAGTGTGTATATATATATATATATATATATATATATATATATATAATATATATATATATATATATATATATATATATATATGAGATCACGTTATACCTATAGTCAATACACTTCCGGATAATTATTAGAAGCTTACGCTAGAAGCTAAACATAATTAATGAAAATGTTCCCCTATGAAAACCGTTAATATGCTATACATGGTTAATAATTTCAACAAATTCACCAAAACGAGCAAGATTTAATTTGCCAGTTTTACCAACTTCTAAAGCACAATCTCTAGCGATTTGTAGTCTCAGATAAAAACACGTTTTACCAAAACTTTCCTCGCTGCTTATTTTAACAATTCCCGATAAAATGCCACTTTTACTCACCTTCGGGAACAGTGAAAAAAAAAATATTAAAAAATGCGCCGAAGTTTCTTCAGAGCAACCTAGTTTTCTGTATATCGTATAATCAAAGCCACCGAAAATAGATCTATCTTTCGGTGGTCTCAGTATAATGCTGTATGTACCGCGGCCCATGAAACTTTAACCACGGGCCGGTGGTGGCCTATCCTATATCGTTGCCAGAAGCACGATTATGGCTAGCTTTAACCTTAAATAAAATAAAAAGTACTGCGGCTAGAGGGCTGCAATTTGGGTATGTTTGATGATTGGAGGGTGAATTATCAACATAACAATTTGCAGCCCTCTAGCCTCAGTAGTTTTTAAGATATAAGGGCGGACAGAAAAAGTGCGAACAGCAAAAAGTGCGGACGACAGACAAAGCCGGCACAATAGCTTTCTTTACAGAAAACTAATAAAACCAGTATTCCAAAAAGTTAAAAGATTTGAACCAACTTCAGTCAACCGGTATCATTTAACCAAACCTTAATGAACTTTTTACCGATATTCTAAAAAACCTTTTATTGTACCTCCGTTCATATTCTGCTTTCTACCGCTTCGTATCAATTGATTCATAGTGCAACCGCCAGGTTTTCCTCCTGTTACACCTTTCAAACCTTTTCACTGTCAATTTCCGTTTCAGCGCTGAATGACCTCATAGGTTCCAGCGCTCGGCCTTTACCCTAAGCTCCATATTCTATTCTGTTCTGTCATTTTACCAAACTGTAATGAACATATTGCAATCTCGTGTTTGACGGGAATCGTTGCGGCACAACTGGATTTTACCAGACGCAAGTCAGCGACCTTCCTTCCCACAGTGTCTCATGACCTAAATATTCTGGAGGAAATTAAGAACAGTGACTGTGACCTGTGAGTGTTCTCACGTGCTAATGGAGGTTGCCTGGTCAAACCTCAAGGCCCTTTTAAGTGAATGTCCGCCATAAAAAGGCTTCTTGGTCTTTGTAACTCTCATTTATTGATTTATCTATTTTGTTCATTAAGTTTTTTTTATTTATTGTTTTACTTATTTCTATGTTCTTATTTTTTTATAAAACAATCTTTCCCTATTTTATTCTGTATTGACTCCTTTATAACTCATTGTTTATTCATCTCATAGAATTCATCTTGTATTTTATTGAATTATTTGTTATTTTTATCTACTTATTTATTAAGTTACTCATTTATTTTTTTCTAATTTATCTCTTTTTTTTTGTTTCCTTTCATCCTCAATTACTTAATTCAAGTGAACACATTCTTAGCAAGTTTGAATTTTAAGCCAGTGGCCCCTGTGGTGGGCTTGTTCCATATGAATAGGGATTTATCTTCTGAATAATAATAATAATAATAATAATAATAATAATAATAATAATAATCACTATTTATTCATTAATAAAATATTATTCACTTTCTTTTACTATTTGCTACTAATTACTACGTTCTTATTTATTCATAACATTTATTTCCTATCTTTTTTCTTCAATTCCTCATCCGTTAGTTTCAGTACATTGTGTTCTTATCGCATTATTTCGTTTTCCTTCGCTTCATAAATGTCTTTTATCACTTCCATTCATTCAGTGATTGCATGTCTGTGCGTCTCTCTCATTCATTCAACCTTCTGATTAATTTTTATTCATTTTTTTTGCATTGCTTTGTTGAAGAATAATTACATCCTTTTATTTGAATATCCGTCGAAATGTTCTGTATCGTTCTTTTACGCTTTGTGTGTGTCGTTCTTTTTGCTTTTTTGTTTATCTTATGATCGACTTTTATAAACCGTTTATATATTCCTTCTGTCTACCTGACTGTTTGTTCATGTCGCTGTTTTTCTGTTCACAGATGCACACACACACACACACACACACACACACACACATATATATATATATATATAGTATATAGCTTGGTAAGTCTAATCCATGGTGACAAAAGGCATAGGCCTAACGACCACATCCAAAAACCAAGATTAGCCTACACCCGGAAAATTCAGCACTCTATGGACATAACCTTTTAAGGCGTAACCGACAAAAAAACATATATATAATACGTAAAGCTTATTTATATAACTGTTTCTATGGGCTAACAATCATTCTTAATTATCATCTGTTCTTTCTCTTTGTCTACCTCAATCTCTCCTTCCGCTTTACCTGTAATTTCTTCTTTCCGGAGGCTAATGATTATAATTGCTCCTGTGCTCGCTGACCTGTTATTACCATCAAGAACTGGGCAATTACTTTTTATTTATGATGTTGTGCAAGCTATTTTTTTTTTTATTTTACTATCATCGGGTTTGCACGAGGAACAAGACGGCTTGTAAAAGCGGAGACAAAGCTTGTATGGTGAGTTAGCTAGACCGATAGAGGGCTCAGGGACGAAGCTTGTATAGTGAGTTAACTAGACCGATAGGGGGCGCAGGGACAAAGCTTATGTGGTTAGTTAAATAGGGAGATAAGGCGCAGGAACAAAGCTTACATGATGAGTTAGCTAGACCGGTAGAAGGCTCAGGGACTAAGCTTATATAGTGAGTTAGCTAGACCGATAGAAGGCTCAGGGACTAAGCTTATATGGTGAGTTAGCTAGACCGACAGAAGGGTCAGGGACTAAGCTTATATAGTGAGTTAGCTAGACCTATAGAGGGAGCAGGGGCAGAGATTATATGGTGAGTTAGCTAGACCGGTAGAAGGCTCAGGACTAAGCTTATATGGTGAGTTAGCTAGACCGATAGAAGGTTCAGAGACTAAGCTTATATGGTGAGTTAGCTAGACCGGTAGAAGGCTCAGGGACTAAGCTTGTATGGTGAGTTAGCTAGACCGATAGAAGGCTCAGGGACTAAGCTTATATGGTGAGTTAGCTAGACCGTTAGAGGGCGCAGGGACAACGCTTGTATGATGAGTTAGCTAGACCGATAGAGGCCGCGGAGATTAAGCTTGTAAAGTGAGTCAGCTAGACCGATAGAGAGATAGAGGTCGTGAGCAGAAATCTCTACTTTGGGCATTTTAAAAGGAATATTAAACTTAGGTATGTAATCAATTTAATAATGAATAAACTTGTAAATACACCCATTCATAAACATATAAACACATACATTCTTTCACACACGCATACACATACGTGTTTTATTCGCTGTAATTTCAGAAGTTCAAAGAGAGAGAGAGAGAGAGAGAGAGAGAGAGAGAGAGAGAGAGAGAGAGAGAGAGAGACCTTGCCCTGAGTCAGTGTTTTGTTATAGTTATGCAGTAGAAGAAAACAAACCACAGTAATCCGCGATGCACACAAGAAAAACTAATCGAGTTGCATGTCACCTCTCTCTCTCTCTCTCTCTCTCTCTCTCTCTCTCTCTCTCTCTCTCTCTCTCTCAAGCCTATATCTCTCCTCAAATTTAGGCAGCTCGGAGAGAACTTCTAAAGTCAGAGGAAAAAAAACAATTTATAATGAAATGGTTCTCTTTGGTTTCAATCTTCTTTTATTATACTTAGCGAGAAAGTACGAGCCAATTTATATAGTGTTGATTAAAGTGTTAGACTGACCTTGGACTTCCATTCCTCTTTTTAAAAACTTTCGTTGGGGAGAGAAAATTCTCAGATTAAGCCAAACGACTATTAGCAAAAGAATACCGTTGAATTTGACCAAGTACTTTGAAAATTAATTATAAAAACCACGGGAGTTTTAACATGTTTTTTCGGTGCGTGGTGTGTTTTAATTTAACTTAAAGAAAAAGTTTTTTTAACTAAGTTTACTATATGGGTTGTAATATCGTATTTTTTAATTAGGATTAATTCAAAGGGGATGATAGGGCATATATATATATATATATATATATATATATTATATATATATATATATATATGTATATATATATATATATGTATATATAAACACACATTTATATGTATATATATATATATATGTGTGTGTGTGTGTGTGTGTGTGTGTGTGTGTGTGTGTGTGTGTGTGTGTGTGTGTGTGTAATATACTGACACAGAGGGATAACCAAAAGTGTCTAATCCCCATTCACACATTGTACGCCTCACCTCTAATTTTCCTGTGCTCTAGAGCTTCTGAGATACTGAGGACTTTTCACTCTAGAACACCTTCCAAATATCTAACCAATGATTTCTTGGTCTCCCTTTATTAATTCCTCTCAAGGTTCCAACCTACGAACACTTTGACCCATCCCAATTTCTTCCATTCTCTCCATGTGGCCAGACCAGCTTTAACCACACTCAACCATGTTATGCTAAAATCTTAACCGCATCTTTATATTTTTTTTTATTTCTTACCTTTCTTTGACAAGTGATTATTCTCTCAAAGAGTGAATATACGGTATATGATAACCTACATTATTTTTCTGGGATGTGTAGACCTATACCATTGATTGTCTTTTTGGTACAAATTCGTAGCTCCTCAACCAATTATCTGTTTTTGTGTAGACACGTTCGTAGATCCGTAACCAATTATCTTTCTTTGTGTAGACACATTCGTAGATCTGTAACCAATCAGCCATCTTCTTACTAAATCTATTGATTCATTCATTACGGTATAGTCTTTCATCTTTCATTGATTGTCAACCCTTTAATAACTTACAAGCCTGCTGTTACCATATAGACAGCCTGGACATACTTCTCTCTCTCTCTCTCTCTCTCTCTCCTCTCTCTCTCTCTCTCTCTCTCTCTCTCTCTCTCTCTCTCTCTCTCTCATTGTTTGGAGAATGGAAAATTAATTTTTCCCGGGAATGAAGTCATGGACATCGTTTCAAATCGGTTCTTGGTCCATTATCGAAACACGTCGGGCAATAATAGAATCGCTTTCATCTGAAAGAGAGCCTACACAACAGGAGAGAGAGAGAGAGAGAGAGAGAGAGAGAGAGAGAGAGAGAGAGAGAGAGAGAGAGAGAGAGAGAGAGAGAAAGAGAGAGAGAGAGAGGATATTTTCTAGGTTTAAAATACAAGAATGGATTGACAATGTAGACTTTGCATATGAGTACACACACACACACACAGAGAGAGAGAGAGAGAGAGAGAGAGAGAGAGAGAGAGAGAGAGAGAGAGAGAGAGAGAGAGAGAGAGAGAGAAGTTATTTTCAAGGTTTAAACTATAAGAATGGATTGACAATAGAGACTTTGCTTTTGAGCAGAGAGAGAAGTTATTTTCAAGGGTTTAACATATAAAAATGGATTGACATTATAGACTTTGCATTTGAGGAGAGAGAGAGAGAGAGAGAGAGAGAGAGAGAGGAGAGAGAGAGAGAGAGAGAGAGAGAGAGAGAGAGAGGATTATTTTCAAGGCTTAAACCATAACAATGGATTGACAACGTAGGCTTTTGTCGGATAAAGCATATACGACAACGGGATAGTGTACAAAATTCCTTGTGGTTGCCATAGATTTTACAACGGATTATCAGCAAAAACTATTGAGAAACGGATAGCACATCATAAGTGTAGTTTCGTCACTGATCGCAGAAACAGTGCCATTAGTAAACGTGTCTAGTTAGACAATGCTTTCATCCAATTCAATGGTCTCAATTCTTATCGAGAGAAATCGAATAGAAACGGCATGTATTCAGTATAGTGAAGACAATAACTTTAATTGCATCATAGTTTTGTACAAGACAGACCCCGCTCTTTCTACATATCATGGAAAACCAGTACTAAATTATATAATATAATATAAATGACTTAGGTGTTCACTCAGTTACCTATTTAGCCCTCATTAGACTGTTAACCTTTTCTGTTGGAACGAATTATGTACTAGACGATTTATAATTTATATTATACTGTAACAGTTGTAAGCACCGTTAACCATTTTTACTTGCGTATGTTTCATGCAAGTCTTGAAGTCAAATGTAAACATTTGTCCGGTATATATTTTCCTTAAACTGATTAGTCAATAAAGTTCCCCGGAAGAGGCCTGATGGCAGGCGAAACTGTTGATATATATATATATATATATATATATATATATATATATATATATATATAATATATATATTATATATATATATATATATATATATATATATATACATATAAACTTGCATCATTGTAAACTGAACTTCAAGGTGTTTACATGAAAAATAGGCCTACAAACACTACCGTCAGCGTAATTGTAATATTTTCGCCTAGAGATTTCTAATAGGATTTCAAAAGGTTGAAAAAAAATACAGATGTTAAAAAGTTAATTCCTTTAGTCTTATATATTTAAATACACCTTTGAAAATATATGTGAGAGAGAACAATTTAGAATCAAGTTGAGTCTTTTATTTTTAAAAACTGTCTCTTTTTCTAAAATATAGACATGAAAACAAATTGGACATCATAAACACATAATAAAAAAAATTGGACCAACGTAACACAATGCAGCGAACCCTTGCAAAAAAAAAAAAATTCTTAGCAAAGGCGACGCAAATAACCTTGAAATCAACAAAGACAGAAAGACCCAACACAATAAGGATCAGAATGATATGCAACGCGAACGAGCCGTTAGCCTCTACGGGAGAGACGTGACTTATAACTATATTCCCCCGAGCTCGTGATTTCGTCACGCAAAACTCTACGGAGTCACGCACCTTCTTTCGAGACTGTAGAATGTACTGTTTATTGTAGATGTATTGTCTGTGGTTAATAAGTGTTAGGTATTGTCTCGTAATACTGCATCTTACTTTAGGTGTCTCCAGATGTTTAATTGAGGAAAAAATCTATTTCTGCCTGATGCTGACGTCTCATGAATTCCGGTGCATCATGTTTCTCCATATTTATTTATTTATCACCTTTTTCTGTAACTCTCTCTCTCTCTCTCTCTCCTCTCTCTCTCTCTCTCTCTCTCTCTCTCTCTCTCTCTCTCTCTCTCTCTGATTTCTCCCCTTTGGAGCCCTCTTGGGCAGCTATAAGTCTGTTGACTCTGTCCATAAGGGGTTTCAGCTGAAGATTTAAACAGAGTAGGAAAGAAAGCTTCCTTTAGGTATTCGTCGACGCGTGATACTGACAAATTTGCATACCAGTTTCTTCAAAGAAACGTCAGACTTTGCCAGAGATGTTGATAATATCCGTGCGTAGAGCAGAATGAAGGGGGAGTTGGAGTGGTTGGACAGCAAGATTGTAGAGAGGGAGTGGGAACGGAGGTAAGGTAAATAGCTAAAGCGTGGGTGCCGCTTGGGGGCTGACTGGGCTTTGCAAACAGCCTTTATTAATGCCTACAGTGCATCAAGTAGAGGTAGTAAGTAAAAATTGCATATTTTCGAAAATTTCCTTCTTTGCATCAACAATGGTTCTAATAATGTCTGTGAATCTCTGTTTTACAGTGACAGATATAAACAAGATATCCCCTTACGGGATTAGCTAAAGGAATGATGCAGTGCTATGTATGCATAGCAGTATGAAGAATTGTTATTTTATAACAGCACAGTTAGTATTAGATGTTTGGGTTCGAAGCATAGATATAAATAAATAGTAAAAGTTATATTTATATATATATATATATATATATATATATATATATATATATGTATATATATATATATATATATATATATATATATATATATATATGTATATATATATATATGTATATATATATGTATATATATATATATATATATATATATATATATATATATATATATATATATATATATATATATATACACACACACACACACACACACACACACACATACTAGCTGACCAACACACACACACACACATACTAGCTGACCAACCCGGCACTGCCCGGGATAACTCTGAATGACAACCAATAAACTCTCTCTCTCTCTCTCTCTCTCTCTCTCTCTCTCTCTCTCTCTCTCTCTCTCCCTCTTTCTTCTCCCCAGCAACCCCTCTACTCTCTGTCTCTCACTTCCTCTCACTCTCTCTCTCTCTCTCTCTCTCTCTCTCTCTCTCTCTCTCTCTCTCTCTCTGTCACCCCCTTCCCAACCCCCACCCACTTTGGCGCCATTGATGTCTTACCCCCACAGTATTCTTTTCCAGACAGTAGCTCATATGTA
>JANJGK010000048.1:5114097-5214097 GCA_039081455.1 Macrobrachium rosenbergii
TTTCCTCTTGTTACACCTTTCAAACCTTTTACTGTCAATTTCTGTTTCAGCGATGAATGACCTCAGGTCCCAGTGCTTCTTGGCCTTTGGCCTAAATTCTATGCTCAATTCAATTCAATCAAAAGTTTCAGCTTAGTTTCGCATTTTCATGCAGTTCCACATTTCTAAGAAGTTCTAAATAATTCGCTTAATTACTGTATAGACATTAATATTTTCACAAGGCTCACGGATATTGGATTATTTCCTCGTCTTTGAGGAAAACTTCTAGATATGTCAAGAGATTCTTTCTTTGAAATCGTCAGACGGAGTGTCTGTAACTGATGTGTCGATTAGCTTTTGTTGCCAGGAAAACCATGATTAAAGTTATACCTCAGTCTCCTTTGTATTGTAATTCTCTAATTCAATTTTTCTTCCAATAAAATGAGGCATTTGGGAAATTTTCAGTAATGAAAAATTCTTACAATGACGAAGTAACAAATTTCACGAACGTATGATTAGTGTTATTGATTATAACCCGTTTTCATTATCACTGTTGTTAATACCTTTTCACTTATCTCTTCATTTTCAGCTAATACTATTTCTACAACTATTGGTATTGTTACTCCATTAAATATTAGGTAGTAAAATCTGCAGTTTGTTAAATTCTCAAGCACCAAATGACTGATAGCTTTAGAATAATAATTTGATGGAAATTTGACCCAAGAAATAAGAGAAATGAAAAATACGACTGGGGACTTCACAGAAATTAAACCACCGGTGTAAGAAAAACAAAATAAATAAAAAAATAAAAAAATAAATAAATAAACAAAAAACCGGAAGGTCCTGTTTAACAACCAATTCTTACCTGCGGCCTTGATAGTACTGTGGTCAATGGGGGGACCCACTGAACACCTATCTGGACGAGGCGAGTCCTTTGATTAGAATCCTAATGATATATTATCTCCGCGGCGGAAGGTTCCTTATATCCTATAGACATGACAGCGCCAAGGACAGCCAGGGCTTTGCAGGAGAGTTAACAGAGCTTGTAGAGAAGAGACATACAGGAAGACGGACAGAGCCACTGACGGACAGACAGCGCAGTCCAGATGTCAATGACTTTGTCCTGATATCAGGGACTTTGTCCTGATGTCAGTGACTGTCCTGATGTCAGTGACTTTGTCCTGATGTCAATGGACTTTGTCCTGATGTCAGTGACTTTGTCCTGATGTTAGTGACTTTGTCCTGATGTCAGTGACTTTGTCCTGATGTCGGTGACTTTGTCCTGATGTCAGTGACTTTGTCCTGATGTCAATGACTGTCCTGATGTCAGTGACTTTGTCCTGATGTCAGTGACTTTGTCCTGATGTCAGTGGACTTTGTCCTGATGTCAATGACTGTCCCTGATGTCAGTGACTTTGTCCTGAATGTCAGTGACTTTGTCCTGATGTCAGTGACTTTGTCCTGATTGTCAATGACTGTCCTGATGTCAGTGACTTTGTCCTGATGTCAGTGACTTTGTCCTGATGTCAGTGACTGTCCTGATGTCAGTGACTGTCCTGATGTCAGTGACTTTGTCCTGATGTCAATGGACTTTGTCCTGATGTCAGTGACTTTGTCCTGATGTTAGTGACTTTGTCCTGATGTCAGTGACTTTGTCCTGAATGTCAGTGACTTTGTCCTGATGTCAGTGACTTTGTCGTGATGTCAATGACTTTGTCCTGATGTCAGTGACTTTGTCCTGATGTCAGTGACTTTGTCCTGATGTCAGTGACTTTGTCCTGATGTTAGTGACTTTGTCCCTGATGTCAATGACTGTCCCTGATGTCAGTGACTTTGTCCTGATGTCCAGTGACTTTGTCCTGATGTCAGTGACTTTGTCCTGATAACAGTGGCTTTGTCCCTGATGTCAGTGACTTTGTCCTGATGTCAGTGACTTTGTCCTGATGTCAGTGGCTTTGTCCTGATGTCAGTGACTTTGTCCTGATGTCAGTGACTTTGTCCTGATGTCAGTGGGCTTTGTCCTGATGTCAGTGACCTTTGTCCTGATGTCAGTGACTTTGTCCTGATGTCAGTGACTTTGTCCTGATAACAGTGGCTTTGTCCTGATGTCAGTGACTTTGTCCTGATGTCAGTGACTTTGTCCTGATGTCAGTGGCTTTGTCCTGATGTCAGTGACTTTGTCCTGATGTCAGTGACTTTGTCCTGATGTCAGTGGCTTTGTCCTGATGTCAGTGACTTTGTCCTGATGTCAGTGGACTTTGTCGTGATGTCAATGACTTTGTCCCTGATGTCAGTGACTTTGTCCCTGATGTCAGTGACTTTTGTCCTGATGTCAATTACTTTGTCCTGATGTCAGTGACTTTGTCCTGATGTCAGTGACTTTTGTCCTGATGTCAGTGGACTTTGTCCTGATGTCAGTGACTTTGTCCTGATGTCAGTGGCTTTGTCCTGATGTCAGTGACTTTGTCCTGATGTCAGTGACTTTGTCCTGATGTCAGTGACTTTGCCCTGATGTCAGTGACTTTGCCCTGATGTCAGTGACTTTTGTCCTGATGTCAATGACTTTGTCCTGATGTCAATGACTTTTTTAAAGGACGGGGTGAATCACTGAGAAACTTTGGGATGTCAGATGATTATATTCCCTTTCTGTACAGAGCAAAATATTGTTGTGATCAATGCTTAATTAGCAAGTTGGTGTGTCTGTATAGAAAAATATTTAAAGAAATGTGAGATGCTAAATTAGTAGGCATTTTGAAATGATGGACGATGATGTTAAAAGGTAGAACTAATTAGTTTAAGAACAGTATGAGTGACAGGTTATGGTGCCATTTATATACAGTATATCTATATCTATATCTGCATCTATATATCTACAGTATATATATATATATATACACACACACATATTTATATGTATATATATGCATATACATTTCATACATCATACGTACATACATACATCCACACACACACCTCATATATATATATATATATATATATATATATTATATAATATATATATATAATATATATATATATATATGTATATATATATATATATATATATATATATATATATATATATATATTATATATATATATATATTTATAGTATGCCTTTCTCATCGTTTTTAGTATATATATATATATATATATATATATATATAATTATAATATATATATATATATATATATATATATATATACAGTATGCCTTTCTCACCTTTTTAGTAGACTCCAAGTACCCACCTTTCCAAAGTAAAGTTTGTTAGAAGTCAGAAATGGCACCCAAAAGTTTTTATACTTGAACTCTTAGAGAGAGAAAAGTAAAATGCCGTAATTAATTCACAAACGGAGCAGCACAAACGTCGACAAAAAAAAAGTAAACGGTACTCTTAGACAAATTGAAGCCAAAAGGAAGCTATTACTGGGGGTTTCTATATCACACAAAATCTGAATGAAGGAATGAGCGGTGCTGTGTACTCTTTGGAAAAATGAACTGACAGGGGATCCTTCGACTCCTTCGCTGGGGAAGCTTCGAATGAAAGACCTGTGTTGGGGATGAGAAAAATTCCCGAAGGTGATTTACAAAAATGGATCTATTTTGCAGTTTCAGGTACGCGTGAATTTTCTTAAAATATAAATTCCTTATTTCCCGAGATAAAATAGAACCGAGTCCCGCAATTACCTTTTAAATCATTCAGGATTTCGCTTTGTCAATCTGGAATTCCACGCTTTTTAGTTAATAAATAATTATTTAAAATTTTGAAATGCGTAGAGTTCTAGGCTGACAAAATTAATTCCCAAATGATTTAAAAGTGAATTAGAGGATTCGTGTCTAGTTTATATTTTCGAAATAACGAAATTAAATAGTAATAAATTTATAAAAGATTATAAAAAAAATGAAAAGCGTGGAATTCCAGGTTGACAAGAAGGATTCCTAAATGATTTAAAAATTGATTACAGGACTCTGTTATATTTTACATTTTTGAAATAAAGAATTTGATTTGTAAGAAATTATAAAAGAAAAATATTATAGAAAAAACACCTTCTATAATATTTTTCTTTTATAATTTCTTACAGTTCAACTTATTTGTTCTATTTTACATTTTCGAAATAAAGAATCTGAATTGTAAGAAATTATAAAAGAACATTCTTACAGGTGGAAAAAGTTCTAGTCTCGTACATCTATGAATTTGGAGGCAGAGCGACTCGGTACATGCCTTGGACCCAAAGAAACAATATAAGACATAAACTGGGTATTAGTAAATAACCTTTCAAACTCTCTTGCACAACGGTGAACACTGAGCATCTGCTTCACGTGCGTAAAAGTATTTTTTTTACTCCCAGAATTATAAATATGGATGGTATGAGAGCAGTCAGGAGCAGGCATGTTCGACTAAGCTGCCCTTGTCCAGAATAGAGGCATTGCCACCTTCTTGTAGAGATGCCAGATATTCCAGAGCTGTAATCTGGTCTGTAAGGCTCCACATATCACTTGGGATTTTATGACAGATTCACCAACTCTAGAATGACTGATATTTGTTGAAATTCAGTGCATATATATGACATGTTCATAAAGATTAGGGTGACTGATTTTTGTCAAAATTCACTGCAAATATATGACCAATTTACAGTCTAGAATGACTGACTTTTGCCAAAATTCAGTGAAAATGTACGATATATTCACAAAGCCTAGAATGTCCGATTTTTTAATTCAGCACAATTAATGACAGTTTCACTAACTCTAGAATAACTGATTTATGTCGAAATCCAGTGCATATATATGACAGATTCATAAATGATAGAATGACAGATTTTTGTCGAAATTCAGTGCATATATATGTGAGGTTTTTGTCGAAATTAAGAGCAACTGTATGACAGATTTAGTTAGTCTAGAATGACTTGATTTTTTTTCTAAATTCCGGGGAAATATATGACAGATTCACTAAATCAAGAATGACTGATTTTTGTCGAAATTAAGTGTAAATATATGACAGCTTCAAAAATTGTAGAATTTCTGATCTTCCTTGAAATTAAGCGGATATATATATGACAAATTTACAAAGTCTTGTATGAATGATTTTTGTCGAAATTCAGTGCATATACACAGACACACACACACACACACACACACACACACACACACACACACACATATATATATATATATATATATATATATATATATATATATATATATATATATATATATATATATATATATATATGATAGATTTACAAAGTCTAGAATTAGTGATTTTTGTCGAAATTCAGTGCAAACATGTGACAGATTCGCAAAGTCATAAATGATTTAAACAATTTAGACCACAAGCTTAGGCAAACCTTCATTGTATGTCGTCACACACGCAGCGAACAAATCCCGAGAGAGAGAGAGAGAGAGAGAGAGAGAGAGAGAGAGAGAGAGAGAGAGAGAGAGAGAGAAAACACAATACCAGCGACACTTGAGACTAATGTGTTTCCTAAGAGCCTCTTCATATCCTTTGTATAAAGTCAATGGGAAAGGAACAATACATTACAAGTTTTCAGCTGAAAAGAGAGAGAGAGAGAGAGAGAGGAAAAGGAAAAAAAATTACCGGAACGCTTAATACCTTCGTTGTGTCGAAACGAACGCGCCCGATATATCGACCGAAGTTACATTTAGTACGTTCTTTTGGATACAAGTTTCAGCCTCGAGTGTCATTGTTCTGCCAATGCCGAAAGCTATTAGCATAAGGTGTCGCGGCCATGACTATGAAAAATAAAAAGGGTGATTTGTTAGCGAACGAAAAGGAATTATTATTATTATTCTTTTTTCGGGCCGTCGTTAGCAACGAATTATGATTATGTTTGAAGGGCTGATACACGGCGCTTGAAAGTGTTTGACAAGACGAAGTGTTTGACAGTGAAGGAGTTTATCGAATTTCTGTAACGGCAGATAATTTGTCATCAATCAGTCTCCTTGCGCATAAATTGTCCGTGTGTGTGTAGAAAAAGTTTTAAAGGGAATTTTCAAGTTTTTTTTTACTATGTAAATGCTTGCTTGTATATATTCACAAAAAAATATTGTTTTTATTAAAAGTATTAAGAGCTACGCTAATTAGTTAGGTGTTAACGGCACTTATTATGAAGTGGTTGAATGCGCAGAAATTCTAGGCGGAACTGAATGTCTTTATGATAATTTTTGCTGTAAAATCTGCCTAAATTTTCACAGTGTTAGAATAAAACTTCTTCAATATTTTGTTGCTGACTCATCTATAAATTTACAAAATTACGTAAAATTTTGACAGTCAGCCAAGGAACAACTTTCAACAGAGCACTATAGAAAATTTTGTCATTATTAATGCCAGTGTCAAATCTCCTCAGTATTTCACAGCGGCTGAAGAATTTTTTAATGGCAACCAAAGATATAAGAGACTAAAACGCTTAAACGCCACAGCAAAACACAAGGCACGTTGCAATTAAAATGTTGATATATATTTTCTTAGCAGTATTTTATATCCTTTCGTGGAGAAAGATGATATTGTTGAATCCTATTATATTAACATATCTATCGGCATATGTATCAGTATTGATTGGTGATTAAATGTGTATGTGTGAATAGACACACACATATGTGTATATATATGTGTGTGTTTATGTAAATATACACACACACATGCATATATATATGTGTGTATGTAAACACACACACATATATATATAAAGTTATTCTATATATTTACTGTATGCTTTCGTTTTTTTTTTTACGAAAACTACGAGCATGCGCAGATAACATGACAGAACATCAACCTCAGTTTAAGGAGTTTCTTATAAAAAATAAAAATACTTATTACTACTAAGAGATTGCTTTTGTTTTTACAGAGATTTATATATATATATATATATATATATATATATATATATATTATATATATATACTGTATATATATATTATACATATATGTAATCTCGGTAGAAACAAACGCAATTTCTTATCAGTAATAAGAATTTTAATTTTTTATAAGAAACTCCTTAAACTGAGGCTGACGTTCTGTCATGTCATATGCGCATGCTCGTAGTTTTCGCAAAAAAAATTCGAAAGACTACCGTAAATATATAGAATAACTTCTTATGAAGAACCAAATAATCACTCGATAACATAAAACAACCCGAACAGGACCAAAACTGCGCTTCGACAACTTGTTACTGAATAGCGTGAGAGTTAAGCATTACACGGTCGATCATAGTATTATATTGCTCCGTCGATAAACGATGTCACATTGCCGAGCACTGGTAGGAGGAAGGTGAGGACGGAATACCAGAGATACATCAAGGCGAGATTTTCATCCCAGTCTGTTTGTGAATAGCGTCTGTAACGATAGTTACGATATCAGGTGACAGCATTGTTAACCAACCATTCAGGTGTTATACATCAACGCTGGCAGATCCATTCTCGTTCATTTTTCAACTGAAGTGATTTATCAGTGGTTGAATTGCTTCCCCAGAAAGCAGTTCCGATATTTACGGACTCTACATCACAATAGATTATACAGTCAGTCAGTTTATGGATCACCAAGTCAAGAACGTTTCGCGTCGTATGTTAGGGATCAATTTCTGGATCTGGGAATCTTAACAGATTCCTTTAAGCGACTTCGGGGTTCAGAAATAGGAAATATTTCGTGCATGCGTAATGCCTAAATTAACGCGACACCTTATAAGAGGGTGTATTTATAAACACTCATTTGCAGTGACAAATGACGGCCATTTCTAAGGAGGCGTTGATGACGCATTGCTATTGTCTCGTGGTTTTAAATAAACGAGGAAATGGCTTAGATATCGATTGCTTGCAGGGGGACCGTTACCTGTGTAGACTCTCAGTACCCGATTCTTCCAGCAGGACCGAATGGTTTCGAGTGTCCATCTTCCAAACGAACTGAGACCTTCATCGCGTAGACCTATGCAAGATTTACTGATTTATTTAATCTGATTTATGAAATTTAGGCTGCCAAGCCAAGCACTGGGGTACTTTAACCTGATCAGAGCTTGAGACTCTGACAAGAGGGAGCTGGAGGAGTTGGACAGCAAGATAAACAGGTCTTGAAAATAAGGGAAATGAAGTACAAGGAACGAGAGGTGGAATTGGCTGGGAGAAAACAACGCAGTTGCGCTGAGAAGTGGCCGTCAGAGAGGTTGGACAGCAAGACTGAAGAAAGGAAGTTGGGAATGGAAGTATAAAGTAAAAGGCTAAAAAGAATGTGCTGCTAGGGGTCGAAGTGACGCTGCAGACAGCCATTAGTTGCCTACAGTGCACCATGTGATGTGCACCTTTCCTTTCAAGGGGAGGTCCATTAGGCTGTGAATGAATCGCTCCAAAAGCAAGATGACATATTTTCAATTGGACCACTGGACAAATTGGCTTCAAATTTCGATTCCAATGCAAATGAATTTGATTTCGAGAACCAGAAATTCTTCCCCTAAGGAAAAAAGAATGTCTTATGAATCATTATGTGTAAAATCATACAGAATTTGATTCACTGAAAGAAAATACTTCTGATTGTTTTACAATGTTCCTACTTTTGGGTTAAATTGCCTGTTTTGATAGTGTTACAAATAACATTAATATAATGGCAACAGGAATCGCGAATAATATTTTAACAGTGGATGTTCTTTATTATTCATTTTTGCAGTTGAAAACAACTCAATTTCTTATCTTAAATGTTCTTATTCTTCTTTATCTTATTGTAATTCGAGGCAATACAATAATAATAATAATAATAATAATAATAATAATAATAATAATAATAATAATAATAATAATAATAATAATAATAATAATAATATGACTGTTTTAGTGGATTTTCAGTAACATTTATTTCACGTAAATCCCCTCATTTCCTTATCAGTAATAATAATAATAATAATAATAATAATAATAATAATAATAATAATAATAATAATAATAACAATGAACAGGACAGTAACAGTGGATTTCTAATATCCTTGTTTTCACTTAAAATCATCTCGTTTTCTTACTACTACTACTACCACTACTACTACTACTACTACTACTACTACTACTACTACTACTACTACTAATAATAATCATCATCATCATCATCATCATCATCATCATCATCATCATCATCATCATCATCATCACCACAATAACAATGCATTTTATTATGAGACGCAACCCCTTATCACTCCCTTTCAGTCATCAGTCCAATGAATCATTCATTTAACCCGCGAGGAGAAACTGGAAGAGGAAGAAGTGGGCGTGGTGGAGTTGGGCGTGGCCTGACCTCACTCAGGTGAATATGAGTTGGTCCCGCTATCAACGGTTCAACCTTTCACTCATTGATTTACCTGTCCTATGGTCACCTGCGTGACGTCATCGGGCAGAGACTAGGCTTTTTTTCTTTTTCAGTTTTGAAAATATTTTCTTCTTAAATCTTTGGTTCTTCAAGGATTTTCCTTGTACGTTTTTGGTTTTAGTAACTTGTGTTTTGCAGCGGATTTATTTTTTAATTCTCTCATTTCGAGACTTTGGAAAAAATGAGAGAGACACCACTGAAAAGTTGAACGCGTTATCGTTTGTCATACTTAGGATTCACGGGACGTGCTTTATCAAATCCAAGTAATGTTTCTCTCTCTTTCAAGAGAGAGAGAGAGAGAGAGAGAGAGAGAGAGAGAGAGAGAGAGAGAGAGAGAGAGAGAGAGAGAGAGAGGCTTTAGAATTGCTGAAAATATCCCAACTTTAACGATAAATAAAACTAGCCTTATCAACAGTAGGCCTTTCACGGGACGTGTTTTATCATTTCCAAGTAACGTTTCTTTGACAAGAGTCCGAAGGCCTACAGCCGAGGTCCAACCAGAAGATAAGACATGACCGATGAAGAGACCAGACTCTTCTCCACGGATCTTCAAAGATCTTCAATTTTCCTCAGGTAAATTCATCACTCGGGAGACGCCGCCACTATACCATCGCTGCGATAAGGAAATGAGAGAGGTTCCAGCCATCAGTTTCCATTATTTTCTTTTTACGTGGGAGAGAGAAGTGAGGGAAGAAGAGGAAGAGAAGAATCCTCAGTGAAGGAAGGAACGAAGATTAGGAGGAGGGAGGACTGGGAAAAGGTCTATGAAGGTTCCTGAGATATTACTGGAAGGTTCGTGGGTGGGGGACCTGGGGTTAAACTTCACCATCAACTTAATAAGTCTTTTGGAACAATTACTTGTTTCTATAAGGCAGAAAACGAGAGAGAGAGAGAGAGAGAGAGAGAGAGAGAGAGAGAGAGAGAGAGAGAGAAGCCCATTGTCCTAGATAGTAATTTGTAACATTTACTTTTTTATAAGGCAGAAAACGAGAGAGAGAGAGAGAGAGAGAGAGAGAGAGAGAGAGAGAGAGAGAGAGAGAGAGAGAGAGAGAGCCCCATTGTCCTAGATAGTCATTTGTAACATTTACTTTTTTATAAGGCAAAAAACGAGAGAGAGAGAGAGAGAGAGTTCCATGTCCTAGTTAGTCATTTGTAACATTTCCTTTTTTATAAGGCAGAAAACGAGAGAGAGAGAGAGAGAGAGAGAGAGAGAGAGAGAGAGAGAGAGAGAGAGAGAGAGAGAGAGCCACGAATACCTAGGAAATTCTCAAGTACCCAAACGTTCATTCAACTTTGTTGTCTGAAAGTCCTACATCTATTCCTGATATCTTTTAGGGAGCCTAAACGTGATTCGTGGTAGTACAGGAATGCAACCTGTATAAATTTAATAACTTATTTGTTACCTGTGGCACCCAAACACTTCGCTTTTTCAATCTTGTAAATTAACCCATTATGCAGGCACCAACATTAATATGTAAATTCACCTTTCCGTGGTTTTTCCTCGATTCATTTTCCTTAGGGCGTGTCCACACTGCGGTAATACATGTCATAAACACATATCAAACACAAACAGGTTCATAACAAGTCAACGACCGAAAGTGGAGAACGAACCTTTTGACAAATGGTGGGTAATCGTATGGAAGCATTAGTTAAAACTATCAGTAAGTCGCTGACTTGCTCAACTGTTTGTGACGTGTGTGATGAGTTGCCAGTGTATATAATGTTTTGCTGTAGTGGGGATGCAGTCTTATGTTCGAGAGACTGTCAGTAGTTTGCTCATTAGAATAACAAAGCTGAGAGGAACTTCATCCCTACAAAATTGTCGTATTTTGATGGTGGGCTGACCAAGATAAACATTAAGCTGCTGGGTTTTGAAAGATAACAAGAGTTGGTTGTACATTATTGGCAAGAACATGCTCCTGGTACCGATCCAAATACATCAGTGTGAGTATCTTAACTATATGTCACTGTACATATATATATACATATTATTATTAATAATTTATTATTATTATTATTATTATTATTATTATTATTATTATTATTATTATTATTATTATTCAAAAGACGAACCTTATTGATTTGGAACAAGCCCACAGGGACCATTGACTTGAAATTCAAGCTTCCAAAGAATTCGGTTTCATTAGAAAGAAGTTACAGAGGGTATTGAAAAGTACAGAAAGGAGTGATCAGTTATTAAAAGGAAGAAATGAATTAACAAGTTAATAAATGAATAGATCAAAATTTAAGCAAATTACTAAAATGCAAGGAAAATTGTATTAGGGTCGTAATGCACTGCATCTTCGCTGGAACTTTTGAAGTTCCGAATGCACGACATCCTCGGGGAAGCCGTTCCTCAGTCCTACGTAGTGAGGAATAAAGGACCTCTGGAATTGGGAAGTTTTCTTTACATGTATATATATCCATAAAGAAATGATATGTAAACCAGTACATACGACGACAAGAAAGGAATAATTATTATCCACTCGTGCTTCCTACCAGCGAGAATCATGACAGATCTCCAATAAAACAGTTGTCACTTGATGTTCAAACAGAGCCTAATCAGGGTTCAAATTCGTCAGCCCCAAATGAGGACCACAGATCTATAAAGAGTCATGTTGAAGGATGCTCTCATGTCGACGACTATTGGCGGGCTTGTTGACTTTTCTCTCAATATCTCAATTGCAGGTGATGGCGAGACAGCAGGAGAATAGTTACGTCTTGCTTGCAGGTGAGGTCCAAAAATAATGAGCTAGACACGAATTGAGGCAAGGAAGTTATTGCTATGGAATAATAATAATAATAATAATAATAATAATAATAATAATAATCCACATAGCAAGCGAATGTCTGGCGCTTGCGCAGAACCTGTACAAAAAGAGGCATGATTCAGTTGCAAAAGCCTTCCACTGGAGCCTGTGCAAGCAACACCAGCTAGTTTGCAGTAATGAGTGGTACGAACACCAACCTGAGGGAGTGGTAGAAAACGACCAGGCAAAGATCCTCTGGGACTATGGTATCAGAACAGATAGGGTGATACGTGCCATTAGACCAGACTTGACGCTGATTGACAAAATCAAGAAGAAAGTATCACTCATCGATGTCACAGTACCATGGGACACCAGAGTAGATGAGAATGGAAGAGAAAAAATTGATAAGTATCAAGACCTGAAAATAGAAATGAGAAGGATATGGGATATGCCAGTGGAAATTGTACCCATAATCATAGGAACACTAGGCACGATCCCAAGATCCCTGAAAGGGAACCTGGAAAAACTAGATGCCGAAGTAGCTCCAGGACTCATGCAGAAGAGCGTGCCATTAGAAACGGCGCACATAGTGAGAAAAGTGATGGACTTCTAAGGAGGCAGGATGCAACTATAAATACCATCCAGTCGAGTAGGATGACTGAGTATCGCCTTAAGTCTCTGAATATATTCTTTCCTGATCGTATCCTTCATCTCTTGATGTTATATATCCTCTCCTATTATTCCCAAGTATTTGTATCCTGTCTCATCTATGTGTTTGATGCTCTTCCCGTTTGATAGATTTATCCCTTCAGTCCTTGTCACTTTGCCTTATTGCATTTTTCTATTCCAAACTCCATCCTGATGTCCCAGATACAATCCTTACAGTCTGGATTAGGGTATCTATTTCCTTGATGCTCTTACCATACAGCTGATGTCGTCCATGAACATCAGATGGTTAATTCCGTTGCCTCCTTTCTTGAGTTGGTACCCAGCATCCATCCTCTGCAGTACTTTTGCCATGGAAATCATGGCTACTACGAACAGTAGTGGGGACAGTGAGTCGCCTTGAAAGATCCCTCTCCTGATGTTAACCTCTGCTGGTCTTATCCCAGAGCTTGTAAGCACTGTATTCCAATTGCGCATTGTATTTTTTAGGAAGCTGGTGGTGTTTTCCTCTGCCCCATATATTTTCAGACATTCAATTAGCCACGAGTGTGATATCATGTCGAAGGCTTTCTTGTAGTCAGTCCATGCCATGCTTAGGTTGGTTCTCCTTCTCTTACTATTCTTCATTACCATTTTGTCTATCAGGAGCTGGTCTTTTGTGCCCCTACACTTCCTTCTGCAGCCTTTCTGTTGGTGGGGGATGGTGTTTGTATCCTCTAGGTAGTTTTACAGCCTTTCACTGATGATACCTGTCAGTAACGTCCACATTTTTGGTTGGCAGGTGATAGGCCTGTAATTATTGACTGTATTTCCCTTGTTCTCCTTTTTCTGCAATAATAATAATAATAATAATAATAATAATAATAATAATCATAATATTATTATTATTATTATTATTATTATTATTATTATTATTATTATTATTATTATTATTATTATTATTATTATTATTATTATTTTTATTATTCAGGGAGAAAGAAATCCTCAGTCATATATCTGTACAAATATATTTAAAAATAGAGCTTTATTTTTCAATACATTTTTACAGTTGCATAACTGTGGATTTGTGTCTCCATTTTAAGACCCGTGCACTATTATTATTATTATTATTATTATTATTATTATTATTATTATTATTATTATTATTATTATTATTATTATTATTATTATTATTATTATTATTATACCTCCCTCCTGGCTATGATATTCGGTTTGAAAACGTAAGTAGCAAGGGCTTGGAAATGAATTCTTGTAAACATAATACAGTGAAAGTTGTTCTTTTTATTAATAAAGGTAGGGTATTTTTTAACACCTCGTATATATATATATATTATATATATATGTATATATATAATATACATGTATAATATATATATATATATATATATATAATAAAATAATATAATATATAACATATATTTGGGCGACTAATATCATCCCTAAGAGTTGGATCAGCTTCCTTTCATCCATTCAGACTTTTGTCTCTAAGTGCTCCTACCGTCTTCAGCATTAATATTTACTTCCTGCAGCCATTTTTATTCTGTCTGTCTTTTGATCATAGCCATAACACTACTTTTGCATAAGTTTAATTTCAGCTCCTCTCGCGAAAAAAATGAAACCAGGTGAAAGACAGACATGCAAACTGAGAATGGGAGGTTATTGTAACGTTTGATGCATCTCGGATTAACAGAATTATTATTATTATTATTATTATTATTATTATTATTATTGTTATTATTATTATTATTATTATTATTATTATTATTATTATTATTATTATTATTATTATTATTATTATTATTCAGAAGATGAACCCTATTCATATCGAACAAGCCCACGTTAGGGGCCACTGACTTGAAATTCAATCTTCCAAAGAATATGGTGTTCATTGGACAGAAGTAACAGAAGGAAATGGAGAACACAGAAAGAAATCACTTATTCATAATGAAAAAATAAATGAACAAATTAATAAATCAATAGACAGAAATGAAAGTTTAATAAAATACAAGGAGGAATGCATTAGGGTCGTCATGCATTGCATTTTCGCTTGAACTTCTGAAGTTTCAGTTGCACAACTTCCTCAGAAGGGAGACTGTTCCACAGCTCAGCGGTGTGAAGAATAAAGTGGCTCTGGAAATGAGAAGTTCCACAGCGTGGCATATTCACTGCATTTGCTGCAGGAGTGAATATTCGTGGAAGAAGCGTGTTAAGGAGCTAAGTCGTGTTTATGTGCAATTGTCAGAGAGCAATTTGTCCAGAGCAAGACTCGCTTTGAATGGCTGTCAACCCCCGGAATCCGTCCTTTATGCCTTCGCCTCCTGTTAAAGGTGTCCCTTAATTTAAGTCGATTCTCCTTTCCTTATTTACTACTTTCACTTCCTTCAAGATAGAATAAGACCATTTTCTTGAGCGTAGGTCTTGGTATATTGCCAAAAGGACACTTTAAATCCCCAAGTTTTACGAGGACTACTGTATTGATCGTACTTGACTCGAGAGAAAATTCCCTAGAATAACTCAGTTTTGCGCAATCATGATATCCTAAAACAGGACAGACGCAGTACTGAGAATGTTGCTTGGGTCCACCGTTATGGCTGTGCCTCTCAGGCAAAGCCTCACCAACGATAGAAGTTTCACTTTTCGTTTTCTGTAAAAGAAAACTGTTGTCTGTCCATCCGCACTTTATCCTGTCCGCATTTTTTCTGTCCGCCCTCAGATCTTAAAAAAGCTACTGAGGCTAAAGGGTTGCAAATTGGTATGTTGATCATCCACCCTCTAATCATCAAATATACCAAATTGCAGCCCTCTAGCCTCAGTACTTTTTATTTTATTTAAGGTTAAATTTAGTCATAGTCGTGCTTCAGGCAATGATATAGGATAGGCCACCACCGAGCTGTGGTTAAATTTTCATGGTCCGCTGCTCATACAGCATTATACCGAAACCACCACACGATAGATCCAGTTACGGTGGCCTTGATTATGCGCTGTACCGGCCGTACAGAAAACTCGATTGTGCCGAAGGAACTTCGGCGCATTTTTTACTTGTTTATTTTCGTGAACAAGGTACCTTTTCCTCATGGGACATTGTCATTTGCGTGAGGCAACGCTTTGGCAATGTAATGAGGATTTCGTGAAGTTCATTAGTTCGAAAATAAGTGATCTCCTAATCACAGACATCAATGAGGAAATATTTGATAATTTCTAAGACATTTTCCTTCTTCTTTACTGAGTTCGGAGGCTGACGCCAAAGTGACTGTCATTTTTATCAATAAAATAGAGTAGATTTAATTCTTTATTGTCTTTTGAATTCAGTTTGATTCGGGTGATAATTAAGCAAAAGACTATCGACGAATATAAAGAAATTCACAGTCATGAAGCCAAGTATATTCATTAAGAAAATCTGCAAAATCATATGCGACTGCCGAGTCCAAACCCGAAATATTATTTTAATAGCAATGGATCAACACTGAGTAAACACCAGGCGCGGTCTCTGTGACGTAGAAAAAAAAAATCTGATTGTAAACATTGTTATTTCTGGCCATCAATTATTTAAGATCGTAGATCCGACTGTCAAGCTATTACAAAATTCCTGACCGACCAATTCCTGGTTATAAAACCGGCGTAATTTGGCCCGTTTGTGAATGCTGTCGTCACAGGGTCGAAGAGTTATAAGAAGTGAGCCAAAGTCTGTTGTTCTCGTGTCATTAGGCCGATTTTTCTGGCTCCTCTGAACTGTTGACTCTTGGTTGTTAGTGTCAGATTTGCCGGTTTTATTTCGTGTTTCATCGCTCGTACTTATGTATCCAAATAAGAACACGTATGTATATACGTATATCTATGAGAATACGCATGTTTAAATGTATGTCTGCATTATTATCACCGTTATTCAGAGGATGAACCTTCTTTGAAGCAAGCCCACCACTGGGGCCATTTGACTTGAAATTCAAGCTTCCGAAGAATATTATGGTGTTCATTAGAAAGAAGTGACTGAAGGTAATGGAAAATACAGAAAGAGATCAATTATTAGAAGAAAAAGTAATGAACAAATTAATAAATAAATAGATAAAAATTTTAAAGTATATTATCTAACAGGGTCTTCGATTAAATAACATTTTTCCTCTTAATCTACCCCGTTCCCCACTCTCTCATTCCACACGGTCCGTGCACGTCCGTCCGTCACTCCCCCCTCTTTTTCTTCACAAAGCCCAGAGCGGTAAATCACCCGTCCGGCTTCAATTATTAATTCCCTGACGCAAGAGTCGATACCGTACAGGACAGTCGCATGTAAACAGCCACCACGTAGCGAATGGTATGTTACTGACGCCACCTTACGAACTAAGTCATTCTCTCGAACTCGGCCATAACGTTGGCGGTTTTCTAAAAAAAAAAAAAAACCGTCTTTTTCTTAGCTGATACGAGTTTCTTTTTGGTTTAATTTGGGGATAAGACAAAACGCGAATCACAGAAATTATTTTTAGAGTCAATTTAATTGAAAAAATTGTCAAAGTAATATTATTATTCCATTTTTCGGACCAAAAATTCGCACGAACTCTGCTCTAATTTTGGGAGGTTTCTAAAAACGGTCTTTTCTTTGCTGCTACGAAAGGTTAAAATACGAATCCAATGTCATTGTTTTCAGTGGCAGTTTGGCTGAAGAAAATTGTATAAGTAATGTAATTATTCCATTTCTGGTGGGTAAAAATGAAATTATTGCTTTTTCTGCGTCAAAGTTAATGTTTACCTCAGACTGAGCTGTTTACGTAAATGTGTGAATTATAGTTATTTCTAGATCTAAGACTTTTTCAACGTATGATTTATTCAGTTAACTGAGGGTCTAAGACTTTTTCAACGTATGATTTATACAGTCGACTGAGGGTCTAAGACTTTTTCAACGTATGATTTATACAGTCGACTGAGGGTCTAAGACTTTTTCAACGTATGATTTATACAGTCAACTGAGGGTCTAAGACTTTTTCAACGTATGATTTATACAGTCGACTGAGGGTCTAAGACTTTTTCAACGTATGATTTATACAGTCAACTGAGGTTCTAAGACTTTTTCAACGTATGATTTATACAGTCAACTGAGGGTCTAAGACTTTATCAACGTATGATTTATACAGTCAACTGAGGGTCTAAGACTTTTTCAACGTATGATTTATACAGTCAACTGAGGGTCTAAGACTTTTTCAACGTATGATTTATACAGTCAACTGAGGGTCTAAGGCTTTTTCAACGTATGATATATACAGTCAACTGAGGATCTAAGACTTTTTCAACGTATGATTTATACAGTCAACTGAGGATCTAAGACTTTTTTAACGTATGATTTATACAGTCAACTGAGGGTCTAAGACTTTTTCAACGTATGATTTATACAGTCAACTGAGGGTCTAAGACTTTTTCAACGTATGATTTATACAGTCAACTGAGGGTCTAAGGCTTTTTCAACGTATGATATATACAGTCAACTGAGGATCTAAGACTTTTTCAACGTATGATTTATACAGTCAACTGAGGATCTAAGACTTTTTTAACGTATGATTTATACAGTCAACTGAGGGTCTAAGACTTTTTCAACGTATGATTTATACAGTCGACTGAGGGTCTAAGACTTTTTCAACGTATGATTTATACAGTCAACTGAGGTTCTAAGACTTTTTCAACGTATGATTTATACAGTCAACTGAGGGTCTAAGACTTTTTCAACGTATGATTTATACAGTCAACTGAGGGTCTAAGACTTTTTCAACGTATGAGTTAAACAGTCAACTGAGGGTCTAAGACTTTTTCAACGTATGATTTATACAGTCAACTGAGGGTCTAAGACTTTTTCAACGTATGATTTATTCAGTCAACCGAAGGTCTAAGCCTTTTTCATATATATAAATTAACAACAAAGAAAATGATTATTATTTTCATAACATAGTTCTGTGGGAGCATAAGGTGCGTGGGAGGTTATGAGGCATAAACACGATACAGTTCCTTATAGATTTATCCTTGGCAGGCGACACGTTACAGATATGGAGCGAATAATGTTCCTCCAAAAATGATTGAATTAAGATATCCCTCATGGTCATTTAAAAACCAACGAATTTCTTCTAAGCGAATTTTAGATGCATATTGACAGTATTTTATATTATATGATTCCCTTTGTGCGTGTGTGTGTGTATATATATATATATATATATATAGTATATACTGATATATATATATATATATATATATATATATATATATATATATATATATATATATATATATATATATATTTATTTATATGTATTTTTATATACAATATATATATATATATATATATATATATATATATATAATATATAATTTTCTTTTTAATACGAATTACATACACATAGCTACTGTGATGCCCAGAATACGAGTAGTATATTTGTCTATGTACTAGTAAAAATTACATATAACTAATATAGCAGTATGGAAAAATGGTATCGAAGTTATCCGGCCACGTAGGGAGAATAGGAAGACTTAACAGCTCAGGAATAAGAGGAAAGTGTAAAAAGGGCCAAGAATTATTATTATTATTATTATTATTATTATTATTATTATTATTATTATTATTATTATTATTATTATTATTAAGGAGATAATGCTATTCATATAGAACAAGCCCACCACTGACTTGAAATTCAAGCTTCCAAAGAATATGGTGCTCATTTGAATGATGTGGTAATAGGAAATACAGAAAGAAGAGATATCAATCGTTATAAAAGAAAAAAATAAACGAACAAATTAATAAATACATAAATAAAAATTTAAATGATTAAAACACAAGAGGAACTGTATTAGGGAAGTATAGAGGTCCAGCGGTGTGAGGAATAAAGGCCTCTAGAAGTGAGAAGTTCAACAGCAATTCATATTTACAGCATCTTTGAGCTGCTGTTTCAGTACAGCAGGGCGCTCTCGGGAGGAAAAGGAAGAGTTCGGATAGGAAGGATTGAAAGGAAAGGCTGTAAGGTCATGGAATTAGAGGAAACAGCAGACTTAGACCCTTGTGAAAAAAGGCCTTTTGTATATATTGGTTAAGTTGTAAGACGGGCAGATATATTTTTGGGCACGAGTGTACGAGTATTTCGTGCTTGCTCTGTAATCAAGTTATAATTAGGGCTACGGCTTTGGTTTTGCTTTTATCTGAAGTCGCCTGTGTTGCGGGAATAATAATAATAATAATAATAATAATAATAATAATAATAATAATAATAATAATAATAATAATAATAATACCAGTTCTTTACAGCAAAGTCATTCAAGGTTCAAATCTTGGAGAACATAGAAAATTTGGCAGTCAAAACTTCTTATCTGAAGATACAATGGGAATCTCTCTCTCTCTCTCTCTCTCTCTCTCTCTCTCTCTCTCTCTCTCTCTCTCTCTCTCTCTCTCTCTCTAAAATAAAAGAACGTAGAAACAGTAGTTAGTGACATGGCTGCTGAGTCAGGAAGTCAGTCCTGAGAAAAAGTGAAATTACTTCCATGTAAATAAGATTCCAGGTATTGTATGAGCGTGTATCCCAGTTCTCTCTCTCTCTCTCTCTCTCTCTCTCTCTCTCTCTCTCTCTCTCTCTCTCTCTCTCTCTCTCTCTCATCGTCCTGACAGAACACGAAGTAACAGCACTTTCATTAATAAGGACGTTTGATTTCCGAAATAACTGGCAAAGTTTCTTTACGTCGACCTTCAGGAAGAACAATAAATTTGTAAAAAAAAACAAAAAAACCACAGAGCTGCTTTGTGTTAATTTAAATAACGGTGATTTAGGCATTTTATTTATTATTTCCGAATCCACAAAACCTTCTCTCTCTCTCTCTCTCTCTCTCTCTCTCTCTCTCTCTCTCTCTCTCTCTCTCTCTCTCATTTGCAAAATCGTTAGAGAAAAGCAATAAATTACGTTGCAAATATTTATTTTGTAATTTCTAAAAGAAATTGATAGCACCGAAGACCACTGGGCGTGGTTTCACAATAAAATCCTGGAAATATGAATAATATCTTTATAACCTCGGTGTAATATCTTATAACCAGAATATAATTAATATCTCTATTACTGATATTGTAATTAGCAAATCGATATCGTGACTAGCTAATTGATATCATTGTTAGCTAATTGATGCAGTAGTTAGCTAACTGATATCATGGTTAGCTAGTAGATGTTATGATTAGCTAATCGGTATCATGGTGAGCTAGGTAGATATTGTGGTTAGCTAATCAGTATCGTGGTTAGCTAACCGTATCGTGGTTAGCTAAACGATGTCGCGGTTAGCGAGTCGATTCCATGGTTAGCTTGTCGATATCGTGGTTATCTAATCTCTTTCGAGTTAGCTAATCGATATCACGGTGAGCCAATCGATATCATGTTAACTAATCAGCACCATGGTGGTTAATCGATATCGTGATTCGCAAATTGATGTCGTGATTAGTTAACTAACCGGCAAAATAGTTAGCTAACCGGCATTATGGGTAGCTAGTCGACATAGTGGTTAGCTAATCGATATCGTGGCTAGCTAATCGATATCGTGGCTAGCTCATCGATATCAAGGTTAGCTAATGGATATCGTGGTTAGCTAATAGATATTATGGTTACCTAATCGATATCATGGTTAACTAATCGATCTCATGGATAGCTAATCGATAACGTGGTTAGCTGATCGATGATGTGGTTGATTAATCGATATCATGGTTAGCTAATCAAACGAATGGCTTCTTTGTTTATGCTAGATGTCATCTATGTCATTATGATTATTAAGTAATATTTCAGCATATTTACTATCTATTACTGTGAACTACTAATTAACTATAGCAATCCCTTCGTTAATTATTATTATCATATTATTAATGAGAATTACTGTTCACTATTCATGTTTAGGAAACTTCTTGAATTCTGTACTCGCATAGTTTAAAGGTAATTGCATAGTATTTTTATTATTATTATTATTATTATTATTATTATTATTATTATTATTATTATATTATTATTATTATTATTATTATTATTATTATTATTATTTAGAGTAGTCGTTCATTCTTCCTGTTATGGAAATTGTACCTGAATTCTTTATCTACACAGTTGAAGAACAATTGCATATTATTATTATTATTATTATTATTATTATTATTATTATTATTATTATTATTATTATTATTATTATTATTATTTAGAGTAGTCGTTCATTCTTCCTGTTATGGAAATTGTACCTGAATTCTTTATCTACACAGTTGAAGAACAATTGCATATTATTATTATTATTATTATTATATTATTATTATTATTATTATTATTATTATTATTATTATTATTATTATTATTATTATTATTATTAAAGGGTCCTATTTAATCAAAATTCAGGCGATGGAGTAACGACAAAAATTAATTTTCAAACGGACAAAATTTTTAACAAGACGAAACTTTTCTATATTCTATGCTTGGTTAAATATCTTTTCGAGCGTTGTGAGTTTTAATAAAACGTTTTTGGGAACATTGTCCCACAAAAAACATTCTGAGATGTCTCTAAATCAAGGATGTTTGAGCTCAAAAGGAACTTTCAGTTTTCAACCATTGCACAGTCTCAGTCATACATAAGTATTTGTTGGTTATTCATGACTTTAAATCATGAATTCAAGAATACTCATAACAAATACTTATAGATGATTGAACGTATGAACGTGGTTGAAAAATCAGACTTAAAGATGTTTTATATATATACACGACGCTAGCAAGGTAAATTATTAATAATAGAATATACAAACCTTTTACCTCGGAGCATCGAACAATAAATACAAAAATGTCTTGCCATCGAAAGATGGATACGCTTGCAAAATCGTCAGTTTAGTGAAAACTGGGCGGGAATTCACTCATGAATATGCAAATTCTTCATAAATGCAACCGAACAGACTAGAATTTGCGCAGTTTGAGTGAAACGTTCTGATAGCATCTGAGGGAATCCTTAGACCAAAACCTTGCTATTTCTGCTTGTAACATTACAGTCTTACAAGCGAATGGCAGTATATTGCTATTTCGTAAATATGTATGATTGTGTACTTATATATCAGAAATGACAAAGAATTGTATCAACAATCTTCTTTTCTTACTGCATTAGCAAGATTTGCCCCATTTTCTCTTATAGCTATGACGTTATAGAAAACGATCATAGTAATTCAGACCGAACGATAACACTTTTACAAGAAGACACCCTCTCTCTCTCTCTCTCTCTCTTTCTCTCTCTCTCTCTCTCTCTCTCTCTCTCATATATATATATATATATATATATATATATATATATATATATATATATATATATATATATATATATATATATATACATGCATTAACGACTTTCTTCCAGTGCTAAAAGCTGATGAGAAATTTTTACAATATGTATATGTATATATATATATATATATATATATATATATATATATATATATACACGAGTATACATACAACATTTAAATTCGTACCATTTAAACGAAAACTAGGATGCAAGGGCAAAAGTGTTCTGGATCAAACAACTGTCGCACTTTGACTTTCAGAAGGGTTTGGCTTCACGCCCCCAAGTCTGCTTCACTCTATTGTCTGGCACAGGGACAGACTCTCTTTCCATTGCTCCCAATAAAATTTTGTAGAATAGAGATACCTGGTCCCGTCCAAACCATGTGCGATATGGAAAGTCCTTTGTGTTGGGGACTTGGCGCCTCTGTGGCATGATTCATAATTCTGTGTCATGGGCACATTATCTCTTTACAAATATATTCAGTCAACTTCAACTGAACTATTTAGTGGTGTCTTTTCGTCACTCCATGACACCAGAGGGTTAAGTCATCCAAAAATATCATCGTCACAACAGGGCAGATTCGAAGATAACTTACTCTTTATTAATGTTATTCTTAGTATTTGAAAGTACTGAAACAGTATGCGGGAAAAGCAGTGACCTATTCAGTCCATATTGAAATATATTGGAAAATATATTAAAACTTATAATTTTGTCTTTGCGCATTTATTGTACTCGTCATGTTTAATCCTTTTACCCAGCGAAGATATGCTTTCCTGACGCTGTCATTCGCTAGCTCGGAAACTGATTAAGGACCATTAACCAAAGTCATTATTGTCATTCTCCCGTCACGTATTGCCTTGAGCGACCAATTGGAGCTAAGAACATTGCTTGGGCGGCCAATAGGAGCTGAGGCTTTGCTTGGGCGGCCAATAGGAGCTAAGACCATTACTCAAAACTGGATTTGGTCAGTTATATTACCTGAAAAAGGAGCCACTGACGCCAATTATTTTCACCTGGGAGAAACACTGATCAAATAAGCAATTCAAACGATGAACTTTTAAGCTTTTCAAAGCAGGGTCTACGTGTCACGGAGTGACTAATGACAAATTTACGCAGTGCTTTTCTTGTTGTAGGGATAGGCCATATTTTATTTATCCACACACAAAGAGAGCAAGTACTTCTCTCTAAGAAAATAATATTGCCTATAAACTTTTGATATTTTAGCTGTGCCCCTCGTCTTTCATATTATTTCAAAGATCTTAGAGTGGTTATTCTGATGGACATATACCCGACGGATTTAAAACTGACATATTTTTTACATTTCATGAGATCTTAGGAAACTCGAGAAATATTTATGGCGCAAAACCATTTTAGTGAACGTACTGTTGTATGAAGTTTTGTCTTATCTGAACAGCATCTCCAAATCTGTGAGGCTCTGGCCACAATGAATTGTAAAAGAATCCTTATATCTACATTCACCTGCCACTGAAAAGTCGCGAAATGCCAACTTTTAAGAATCTTAAACTAGAGAAGCCGCATTCAGCATGTCACGTCATGCGCTGTTCATCGAATCGAAAATTCTACGGCAGTATTGGCTGATTATCGAAAGAAGAAACAGACACAAAATTAAGCCACTTTCTTTCCAGAAATGACTCCGTAATATCATGCGTATTCAGTCAACTCCAAGGCTCTTTTAAGAGGAGGTGAAATAGAAGCTTCAAGGAACACATAATATTCTCTCATTCGAGATTTCAGAGGAAACGTGTGTTGACATCGTTTCCTACGCGGATAAACTTTCTGAGATTATCTGAGACTATCAGTTGCAAAACAGGTGGTTATTCACATTCGCTCAAAACCAACTGGAATCGAAGAAAGTCGCCAGAAACAAAAGCACGGATTTGGTTCAATCAAGTTTTATCGAGTTCTATGGCATTTAGACTAAGCGTGATGAATTTAAGTACTTAGGATGGTCTCGTCCGTATTATACATTTGCGCGTCCTTTGATCCCTTGCGAGAGGTCAGACTCCCACGTAAGGAGAGAGAGAGAGAGAGAGAGAGAGAGAGAGAGAGAGAGAGAGAGAGAGAATGTGTGGATTGATTGTACTTGTCTGTACATTTGTAGTTGATTCGGTTTTTCATATATTCTGACACTTTGTGAACAATGTCATGTAAGTTTCTTTAGAAAACAGGCACAGATATCCAACATCATCAAATGAATAAAAATCATGCTATATTTTAAATGAAGGCGTATAGTTAGTGACGTGTTTATTATTCAACAGAAACATTTTCTCAGAAGCACTCAAGGGGAATGTTGGTAAACGTCAACGGATTCATAGTACCCCACCACAATGATGTTTACAGTGGCCGAGTGCGTGTCTTGTATATTATCTTGTTTAGGTCCTCATAGCCGGGGTCTTCCCTGACAAGTGGGCGACTGTCTCTGGGGCTACCCACTGGGCAACTGTCAGATACTGTCGTTGGGGTTTCCCTTTCCGAAGAAAGAGGGCACCACTCAAGGCAGTTGGGTTCGTTGCTACTGATAAACGTTTTCTTTGCTTAAACGTAACAACATGCAATGCGTTATATATTTCCGACGGATTGTTTGCGTCAATCCTTGAAATGATTGTATTTCAGCGGTGAACAATTAACAGACTGACAGATAGATAGACAGACAGACATACAGAACCCGAAATCCTGTTTGTTGAATGAAAAAAAAAAAAAAAAGAGTTGGCAACAGACGGCCACTTCTGGGACGACCTTCAGCCAGCGTAACGTGAGCATCCTCTTGAGAATGTAAGGAAAGACGTTGCTCTATCAAATCCCAGATTTAGGATTAGGAGTTCATGGGAGGGTGAATTCTTCATTTTTGTTATTCGTTTGGCAGTTCTTTCAGTCGAAAGAATTTGGTCGGCATTCATATTGAGGAGGGGCGATGAATAAATTAATTTTGTTTTTAGGTGGACAAATGATTCCATAGTTACTTCACGGATCCAGAAAATGCTATATTCCTTTCCGATTTCGAAGTATTGACAAGTGTGGGTGTCTTTTACTGTAATCCAACATTACACCATGAAGATAAAACGGTCCATAAAAACACTCTATACCGTAAAGGATGCAATAGTATATTTCGGATACTGTTTTTTCTGTATCCCAGTTCACTGGTGAAATATGGAAAAATGATGTGTGCCAAGACTATAAGGCGTATGCAGGCGTGGCAATACGGCGTTGGTGGTATGTAGATGACCGTTTTGTAAGAATTGGTTCACATGTATAATGATATGCAAGTCATTATATACTTACAGTTGAAAGACAGACTACAAAAAAAAAAATCATGACACTAAATAAAGAATAAGAAAAAACTGTACACTTAAATAGGGGTGAGATTTGAAAGTCAGACAAAAAACATCATGATAAACAATAAAAGTCTACCTTTAAATACGAGTGAGGTTTTAAAGAGAGAGAGAGAGAGAGAGAGAGAGAGAGAGAGAGAGAGAGAGAGAGAGAGAGAGAGAGAGAGAGAGAGAATAATAAAAAAAATCATGAAAATAGGTTAAAAAAAAAAAAACTGTACACTTCAACACGAGGAAAAGCGACAGACCTTTGCGCTCAGTAGAAGGAGTTTGGGGGAAAGCTGCTTGACCAACGAGGTCTAACAGTGATTCTCAAACTGGGTGCCACAGTCAGTGCCCAGGGGTGCCGGAAGATTGTCATGAATTTTGTGTTGGCTAGATCATCTCAATGAGCATTTGTCATAAAAAAAATCGGCAGAAGTCTTCATATAATTATATATATGTATATATACATGCTTAAAGGTGATTATCATGTTTTTCTATATTAGTCTGCAATCATAACGCTTGAATTGATCTAATTCTTCCGATATGCTCTTTGTTTGTACAGTATATTTCTGCGCGTACGGTGCTCTGATTTTTTTTTTTTGGGTATGGATAATGATTTCATTCATTAAATAAGAAGTCAATTCATGCGGTATGGTGGACTGGTAAAGACGGGGTGCCGAGGCAATGATTACATTAATTAGGGTCCCACCACTAAAAAAAAGACTGAGAACCTCTTACTCTAAAGCAACGAACCCTAATCCTCTAAAATAAGACAATGAGTTAATGAATGTGAACATAAAATAGAATGTAAGTTTGAAATACAGGGTAGAGCCTTGAACGGCCACCTTTGAACCACTCTTGAATCCTCGTTCATTCGACGTGATGTTCCTCCATTTCATATCCCAGTTCTCTGTTACTCCTCTGTACCTGTCGTGAGATCCCTTTGATCCCAATAATCCCATTGGTTTTCACTTCGCTTTCTTCTCGGTTACTCCATGAAAATTAATCTCATCCACATTGGGTGCACCACGTATCCCAGAGAAGAATGGGACTTGACGGCAGACTATTTATTTCCTTATTTACGTTGTGTAAAAACTTACAGTTATCTTAAGAATTCAACTGATTTAATACGGAAACTATAGAGATTTGGATCCTCGTCAGTAGTTTCGAAATAGTCTGTGAAAAGGATATGCACAGGGTAATTCTCATAAGGCTGAAGGACAATTCAGATTTCGAAATGCTATCTACATGGGGCAGAGAAACATCAACTACATCAACTATACTTGCTCCTGAAATTCTTGTTTGCTAACAACTTTACAAAGGAAGGACTACGGCACGCAACAACTTCCAATTTTCCCTTAAATGCTATGACTTCGTTTTTCGCATAACACTTCTGCAGCAACTAGAGCAAGCGTTGTGCTTCAGACTTCCAAATCTAGGACATGAATGCAGAGAAAGAGTGCAACAGAGCTGTGCTCCGTCTCTAGATACACTGGTTTTACCGATGTTGCAACAGTGGCCTGGGATATATCAAAGCTTAGGGTCTGCCGCCGCTTCGCGCTATAAAAAGTCCTTTGTTATGAGCCACAAAAAGATCTCGTTCACAGAAGTCAACGTGTAATCAAGCTTCAGCGTTTGTCAAATGTTACTTCGTTTGATAACATAAAGTAATGGAGGGAAATGGCCCTCTCTGTGCTACTGACCAATGGATTCCATTTTCTTATTCAGAAATAGTTAATGAACGAATGCCTGTCATAACAATTTAATTTCTGAACTTAAAAGTATTGATTTCGATTTGGGCTGTAAGTACCCATGACAAGAATCACGGGCGATATTTCACCTTTATTATCCTTCCACGAGACTTAAGCCAGTCATCTTTATTATTATCCTCTACCATATTATACATGGTAAAGATTCGTTTTTGTGTCATTGTTTTGTTGCACTTTATTTTCAAATTTGACTCGCCTTCCGAATAACCGAAGCCTACTGATATTTTAATGTTCCAGGCTTACTTTCAAGACTAAAAAATACTGACAATTTATATTTTTTTTTATTTGTTGCGACTTGTGGATTAGAAACGACATGACACTTCAAAATGAACCAGGAATTCTGGAGATCAGTTGGGAAAGAAATGCACGTTCTAAACTTAGATATGCAACATGGTTTGGGTAAACGTGTCTACAAATGGTTTTATTGGAGAAACAAATCTTCAGTTATGTAGCCGTACAAATATATTTAAAAATAAAGCTATGCAGAGACCTTTCGAGAATCTGTGCGATTCCCTCGGGGAGCTGGAAATCCTCACTACTTAACAAACGATGTAAACACACAAATATATATATATATATATATATATATATCTATATATATATATATATATATATATATATATATATATATATATATATATATATATATATATATATATATATATATATATATGTATTCATGAATCTACAAATGTCGCTTAATATCCAATTCGAGCTACTTCGGGCGGTTCCGATCCATTTATCACTTTAAAGAAAAAAAATCCCCTTCGGTGATAATTCCCCATCGGGGATACTCCCGAAGTAGCGTGAATTGGACATTAAGCGACATTTGTAGCTTCAAGAATGTATATAAATCACGGTGTGATAAAAAATTACACGTAAATATATATATATATATATATATATATATATATATATATATATATATATATATATATGTATATGTGTGTGTGTGTGTGTGTGTATATATATATGTGTGTGTGTGTGTCTGTGTGTACGTGTGTACATGGTTGTCATATCCATCTCAACAAGACAGACACTGTCCCCGGCGTCAGCCATGTATATAAGGCCGGTCATTTCAAGCTGCAGACATCATAGCTGTGGTGGCTCTCGCCGAGTGAAGATGACCTCCTCCTCTGTCAACGCCGGTGTAGTGGCAGGGATCCTTGTGGTTCTGGCAGTCGCCGTCGAGCCCCAGGACGTTATCGATGTCGTGGCCATCCGGCAAAATGAACTACTCCAACTCGTAAAAGGTATTTATTTGACGAAACGTAACCAACACAGGTTATGGGGAACTTGATGTTTCCGTGTACTTTAAATGTCAGGACCAGGGGGCTGGCTTAGCCATACCTTCGAAATTTAAGATTATATATATATATATATATCTATATATATATATATATATATATATATATATATATATATATATCTATATATACATATATATATGTATATATATATACATATATGTATGTATGTATACTGTATATATATTACTGGTGTTCCTTAGGTGCCATCGTTCAGTGATACAGCTCTTGGCTCGTAGCGAAGGGTATGTTTCGCTTTAGTTGTCATCAGTTAAGATAATGTGTTGACAGGCAAATAACTGCTCCATTCTGGAAGCCAACTTATGTTTTTCGTTTTGTTTTTAAAACATGCCAGTCATAATTAGCCAGTTGCGGTCTGTTTTGATCGTGCTAAGATTTCTGCAAAAGCTTTGTCTCATACGAGAAGAAGATTAATGATTTCGCAATGTTACATGTGTTCCATACGATTTTCCGGTAAAGATGTGTATCTTTTGAGAAATATGAACAAGTGTTGCACTGGAGCACATGGCAATTGCGTCATGTTTTAAATTGCATTGCTCTGGTCATGTACTGTCCCGATTGCGTTCAAAAAGTTTTGCTGGAAGTAACGTCACCTTCCTTTTTCTAGAACTTTCTCTCATATCTCATTCCCAAAATGACGTCTTCTTATTGTTTCATTTCCAACTGGAATCCTAAAATTTGCTCATTCTGATTTCAGAGACTGTTAGTGTTGGTTCCCCCCCCCCCCTCTCTCTCTCTCTCTCCTCTCTCTCTCTCTCTCTCTCTCTCTCTCTCTCTCTCTCTCTCTCTCTCTCTCTCTCTCTCTCTCTCTCTCTCTCTCTCTTCAAAAGAGAGAAGTTATTAACGTAGAATATTTGTGTGGTCACTGGTATTAATCTTAGTTTTTGAGATCTGAACATAGGAAAAGTTGTAACGGCGCCATACAAAACAGTGTGTTTTGTGAATATAAAGCAGCTGCATTTCAAGAGATTTTGTGAAAGTTTTCACAAGCTTGTGTAAGGTAAAATGAAATTTACTTATTATTACCATGGTACAATAAGGTATACTGGGGAAATTTTGCCGTAGTGAAATTATTATTGATAAATCTTTTGTGTATTTTTGTGTGTTCTTGTGTTTGCAATCTCATGATTTTTCACATTTTATATTTTGGTGATTTAACATTTATTTACTTAGCATTTTAAATATTTCTTGATAATTTAACAGTGCATACTTGATTTAGTTTTCATTTGCTAAGATTTTCTTTTCAAATCTTGAGTAATTCTTGATAGTTTGAATTTTGCTTGATTAATTTAATTTCTTGATAAATTAAAGTTTTTGTGATTTAGTTTTGTTTAATAATTTAACTCAAGAATTAATTAAAATTTTGTGTTGTTTTCAAGTAATAGTAAATTTGTCAGACTGTGAATTCTAATTATAAATTTTAAATTTAAAAATAAATTTTTGTATTTAAAATTCTAAAAGAACTATGTTTCATTTATTGACCACCAGTGATCGGGATTAATTGTGTGCATAAGGCAAAGTGATAAACATGTTTTGTTCCTTTAGTTTTGCTGAAGTGAATTAAGACAAGGGAAACAGTTAAAGTTGTTTGATGGAGTGATGCCCTTTTGCTCTAGTATATTTTTTGTTTAATTGTTGACACCTCACACTTGTTTTGATAAACTCAGTTCGATTTTTCACGTGATTAATAAAGCTTTTTAAGGGATCACTGTTACCTTTAGAGTAATCAGTCGTAAATTTTATTGTTATGAGAGCTCAGGTATCTGGCTGAGGTGAGGTAAATTTTTGAATTCTGTGATTAGTTGTGCAATAACCAGGTACTGGGAACACTTCGTGACAATATACATTAAAGAATGTATACATTAAAGAATGTATACATAAAAAGACGTAATGAATGTAGATGTCATCTGCATCTGATGAGAATATCTTTGTTTATGTATAACTGCCCTTGAAGCTCGATCATTTTTGTGTGTTGCTGGTCGTGGTATTCTGCGCTTCAGGGTTAAAAATGTGGTTAAGAATATTCCTTCTGCTTCAGGATACGAGATGATACTGAACTCCATTAAAGACGAGTGTCTAATCAATGAGCAACTAGAACTTCTTAAAAACAAACTTGATGCAGGTATGTCCAATTCATAATGTTCTCAGCAAAAAAAAAAAAAAAAAAAAAAAAAAAAAAATATATATATATATATATATATATATATATATATATATATATATATATATATATATATATATATATATATATAAATATATATATATATATACACACACACACGGTATGTATATAGTAGCAGGTTGGAAAGATATAAGAAGTAGAAGTATATATTTATTGTTCTGGGTACGGAAACATATACTAAGGTACCCAATGATTTAGTGCCTGGAATTGCTGTCTCATGCCCATGGGTACTGATAGGGGCACTGCCTGCATTCTTCCGGTTCCCTGTACTTAGACAATCCTGTGAGGTCAAATTTTGATTCATAAGCATCTAAGCCATAAAAAAATTATTTGGGAACCCAAAATGCGACCTTCCCCTGTGATGGAATAGCAAAGGTCAGATGCCGGTGGGCCAAGTGGACTGATATCAGCAGAGACTATGTTGAGAAATAATTTATGAGAGATATCTTCGGTTATGTTCTGTGGATGAAACCTAGAATGTTTTAATGACTTTTGTTGAAGTAAGAGCTATTGAAGTAATAGCTGTTTCGATGACATTTTTGAAGAAAGTTTACTTCAGAAGATACATTAGCATCAGTCCAAGAATTTGCCGTCTGTAGATGATAAAAAATGTCAGTATAGTATAAATGTAATGAATTAGTCCACTAACTGAAGGTTTCCCACAATTCTCTCAGCAATATGGATAACAAAAACCAAACAAGATATAATAGATTTAGGAAAATTGTCACAAGTAGCATCGCTGTGGCACATTAAATATTGTGTAAACTATCCTCGTAATTTTTCTAACAGGATGTGGATGCTCGGGGCGAGGTTCAGAAAGTCGTATACCTTTCGACAATCTCCCAGCGAACTTCGGTATGCCAAGTCCAGACATGCTTCACGACATAGCTCCGGGTAAAAACACATTTGGCAGCAGCGTTGCTCTGTAAGTCAACCCAACTATACCCTTACCTCTGTTTAGTGTTCGTGTGGTTATATAAAAAAATGATCGGAAAAATTAGTGTCAAGGGAACGTTGGAAATAAAAGAGGAAGATGTAATTTCTCCTGAATATTCGTATATATATATATATATATATATATATATATATATATATATATATATATATATATATATATATATATATATATATATATATATATATAATACAATTGTGGTTTTGGTAGATAACGAGAGAATCATTTCATGAAACAGAAATAAGCAGGTAACATGTAGACTAAAATCATAGATTAAGTTAAGTATACCTTAGTTTAACCAGACCACTGAGCTGATTAACAGCTCTCCTAGGGCTGGGCCGAAGGATTAGACTTATTTTACGTGGCTAAGAACCAATTGGTAACCTAGCAACGGGACCTACAGCTTATTGTCGAATCCGAACCACATTATAGCGAGAAATGAATTTCTATCACCAGAAATGAATTCCTCTAATTCTTCATTAGCCGACCGGAGACTCGAACTCGGGCCTAGCGAGTGCTAGCCGACAACTCTACCGACTCCCCCAGCGAGGAACTAATTACTAAAATCATAGAACACACATTTAAGTGACATTAGAGAACTCATCTAAATCTAGGGATGGATGCATCAGTAATAAAAACTTGCAACGAGAAAAAAGGACGTAAAAGTTTTCGCAAAATGAAAATCGTTCACTCAGTCGCCAAAAACAATTTGCTTCCGCTGATTGCTCTTGAAAATGGATGTCAAGGACTGTTAATGATAATATGTTCGAAGACCGAAGTGAGGAGAAATGGGAATCTCAAACTTCGCAGACCAGGTGAGGATAATTCCTCACTTAGTGTTAGGTTAAGAAAACTCCGTCAAAGAATTCCCGGAAAACGGTTACAGGAAAACAGGACGAGGTGGGTTGTGGGAACTAAGGCAGTATCTGAGAAAATTCATCATGGTTCTCTATCGCTTGCTGAAGAGCCGTTATGGATGTCCATTTGAGGAGAAGCACTTCTTTATTAGCAACCTTTAATTTCACTGTCATTTCATCGCTTAGGAGACAAAAAACGGGCTTCTGAATAAGCAAAGAAATGAAATTCAACAAACCTGAACAGATAAGAGAACTGATGCTGTATAAACCGAAGCTTAAAATGAAGTGTCGTACATGTTTCAGCTACTCTTGAAAAGTAAGAATACCCCCATGAATTAGAGGAATTTATTTCTAGTGATAGGAATTAATTTCTCGTCATACTGTGGTTCAGATTCCACAATAAGCTTTAGGTCCCGTTGCTAGGTAACGGTAACCTGTTGGTTCTTAGCCACGTAAAACAAATCGAATCCTTCGGGCCAGCCCTAGGAGAGCTGTTAATCAGCTCAGTGGTCTGGTTAAACTAAGATATACTTAACTTTTTAACTTAGCATACTTATTTCTAATGTATAGTCGCTATTTTGACGCATTTTCCTTAGTTTTGACCTGAAAAAAGCTGGGAGAGAATGCAGTTACTGAAATGGTGTAGCTCTACTCACTTTCCTATTTCAGTGAAAACTTGAGCACAAACTAAATGTTAAAGAAGGGAAATTTCCTAGAATTGTAGTCGGCACTCGAACCTCTCGTTAATTCTTGTTTATTTCACAGAGGCGAGCATCCATGGAAGGCGATCGATGGCAATGACGCCTCGTATTTCCACTCCATACACGAAAAGCGTCCTTGGTGGGTGATCGATCTGGGATCTGAACGGGTCATTTACCACATCATGATTCTGACTCGCCAAGATTGCTGTTCAGAGAGGCTACATGACCTCGAGGTAAGATCACACCTTCCTCTGGAATGGTTTACGTCAGTTGCAAGAGTCTTATATTTACATGCTGTATATAAGTGTAAATATATGTGTATGTGTATATATATATATATATATATATATATATATATATATATATATATATATATATATATATATATATATATATACAGGCGGTCCCCGGTTTACGACGGGGGTTCCGTTCTTGCGCCGCGTCGTAACCCGAAAATCGTCGTAAGCCGGAAAATCGTCGAAAATCGTCAAAAATCATAAGAAAACCTTACTTTTAATGCTCTGGGTGCATTGAAAACGATGTAAACTGCATTATTATTGAGTTTTACATAAAAAAAAACCTTCAAATTATGATTATTCTGCCGTTTTGTGGCCATATTTCTTCCGTCGGATCGGCGTACGATGCGTCGTAACCCCGGAACATGCGTCGTAAGCTGGGAAATAATTTCTGATGAATATATTTGAAAAGCGTCGTAACCTCGGAACGTCGTAAGCCGGAACCGTCGTAAACCGGCGACTGCCTTATATATATATATATACTCGTATATATGTATATATATATATATATATATATATATATATATATATATATATATATATAATGTGTGTGTGTTTGTGCGTGTGTGTGTATTTTCTATCATCAACAAAATGTAGCGATAATTTTTTCAAACAATTGGTAAGTATGGTGCCTAATATTAATTTGTTTTTTTTCTATTTTTAATAAGTGGTATCTCTTCTTTCTGTATTTCCCTGTACTTCCTCTTCTTCCTAATAAACACCTTAATATTCTTTGGAAGCTTGAATAATAATAATAATAATAATAATAATAATAATAATAATAATAATAATAATAATAATAATAATAATAATTAAGAAAAGTAGACAGGTAGGTTGACGTCGCAGCAAAAAGGACCGATGAGGTCGACAGACATTTTTGCTACATCATCATCCTAAGATGATACTTTGTACTTGGCTCACATAATTTCCAAAAATATCTAGGAATATAAAAGTGGCAGAAAATGTTTCTTTATCAGATCTTATGGACTGATTATGTATTTTATAACAGACCTTCAATGAATGTCAAGGACATAATAATAATTACAAAGAGTGTCAAAAAATACCCGCGTAAGATCAACTGCTGAATGTCTGAATGCTTTGATGATGGTGGCCTTCAAAAGTAACAGGCGTTTGTCTCCTCCAGATTCGCCTGGGAAACAACTTGGAGATGAATGGCGATTTCTCCTCCTACCACCTCCTGTATTTCTACAGAGGACCCTACAAGAAGGAGGAGGGATTCCTCATGTATACCTTTGCCCAGGGAGTTAAGGGAAGATACCTGAGTCTACAGATTGTTGCGGAGGCGGTGGAATATCTACAGCTTAGCACTGTGAAAGTTATCGCTTTGAGGAACTGAGTAACTGTCGCACTGGTCAAAATGCTTTTAAAGGTGTTACCAGATTTTTAAAGCCTTTCAAACTGATTGCAGAAATGATAGGTTTATCATAAGATGAAAATTGTACTATAGAATGAAGTGAATGGGACATTACCTTCTTCATGGACCCAGCAAAAGTCTACCCTTATGGTATGTCAACAACTCTGTTTGCAGATTAGATGTGAAATCTAATTAGTATGATTTTAGATTTGATTGAAGAACAAGGCTTTGGGCCCCTTTGATACCATTAAGTAGCTCAGGCCTGTACGATTAAGTTAAGGAAATATTACATAGGTGTAAGGTACATACCTATAAGTCATCTGCATTAGTGTAACTCATTTTTTCAGACCTCAATGAAAGCATTTATATGCATATAAAATTAAAAGAATAAATGAATATTGTTGAAAGAAAGTTAAGTCTTTGATCTGGTTTATTTGTTAGCTGGATTAAAAAAAAAACACTTGCATTGGTTCCTGGCAAAACTAAAACAAAACAAAGTGGACTCTGTGACTGGCTACAACTAATTAGATTTTAGGAGAGATCGTGAATTGGTTTAGGGTCCTTTTATATGTTGGTTACGGAATGGGTTTCCTTCGGTCTGCCTCGCCCGAGGTTTGTGGCATTTCGTTGCTAAAGTGATTATCCGTTTAGTATACGGATTCAACCAACTGAAATATGATACAAAGCTTTCTGCATTATGTATTTTATAACTCAATAGATTCGTAACGCTGCAAATCAAACTTTATTTTAGCATTGCGGATTTTTTTTATACTGCATGTAGTCGTCTCAGCTTAGAGAAGTGCTAACACAGGGTAAAAATGCAATCAATTAGAGACGTGTCAGCACACCAGAAATTATATATATATATATATATATATATATATATATATATATATATATATATATATATATATATATATATATATATATATATATATATATATATAGACCAAAAATATTAAAATCAGAAGTAGATGGAAAGAGCACTTTGAGACAGTTCTTAATAGACCAGTCATCCTAGAAGAGGATATAGCGCCTGCACAGGAAAATTTAAATATTGAGGGTGAGATCAGGCTAGAAGAAGTAGTTAAGACAATAAAACAGTTAAACAACTTATAAAGCACCAGGAGAGGATGGTTTGTTCCCGGTTTAAAGTGGAGGATAGATTAGTATTTGTCTTGAAGGTATTTTTCAATGAAATATGGATGACGGGGATAATACCATCAGGTTGGAGGAATGGTGTGATCGCTCAAGTTCCAAGGAAAGGAGATCTGAGTAGGTGTGACAATTGGGGGGGAATCACTTTGTCAACTGTAGCCTTGGAAATCTTCAGTAGAGTATTGCTGAATAGGTTGATGGTGCTCTGAGGGACGAACAGGCCGGTTTTAGAAAGGGGCGGGGTTGCAGTGATCAGATATTCATGGTTCAGCATTTAATGCAGAGAGCCAATGAAATGAGAACGCTGTTAAGTCTTTGTTTTGTTGATTTTGAAAAGACCTTTGGTAGTATTTCGAACGGACTATGGGAAAAATCATGAGGCATTATGGTATACCGGAAAAGTTCGTGAGGGTTATTATGAACTTGCATGAGGGCACATCTTGTTGTATTGGTCGTGGATTGCGTTATGAGAAACGGATGCAGGTATACAACTCTGGGGAGAAAATGGCAAACTTCTTGACTTAGATTATGTTGATGATATAGTTTTGATCTGCGAGGGACCAGAAAAGACGCAGAGAGTGTTGGATTGTCTAGTCAGTGAAGGTCGAAAGGTGGGTTTGGTTATTAATAGTGGAAAAACTGAAATCATGAATATAAATATTGAAAATGCACAGGATTGTCTAATTGAAGGCGTGGTTGTAAAGCAAGTGGATAATTTTAAATATTTGGGCACTTATTTAGATAAGGATGGTTCTCTGAGAACAGAATTTATAGAAAGATTAAAAAAAGCTCACCACGAATTAGGAATGCTTAAAAATATTTGGAATAATAGCAATTTTTCTGTGCATGCAAAAATCAAAATTTATAAAGCAAGGGTTAGGAGTATTTTGATTTATGGGCATGAGTCATGGTACAGTACAGTGACTTCGGATAATAAATTCTTAGCATTTGAAAATCAGGCGCTCAGGAGAATATTAGGAAGTAATTGGAGGGATAGGATATCAAATAGCAGAATTAGAGAAGTAACGGGGGCGCAGCCGGTCGATAAGTACGTTAGGTTCTCACGCTGGAAATGGCTAGACCATGTGTATAGAAGGCAGCGAATAATACGAGATACGCTGGCGTGGGTAGCCCTTTGGTAGAATGGGTAGAGGTAGGTCAAAGGAGACTTGGTTGAGGACAGAGGCGGGAAGCAGGAGATGAGTGCTGAGGAGATCTTGAGGAGTTAGCCCAGGACAGAATGTGGTGGCGTGAGTTCATCGAGGCACTATGCATCCCCGTGGGTGCCACAAGAAATGATGTATATATATATATATATATATATATATATATATATATATATATATATATATATATATATATATATATGCGTGTGTGTGTGTGTGTGACTGTGTAATTGCACTGACACGTGTAATTGCATAAGTAAGAGGATAGCTATTATGGACATGTAAGCGCCCAGTGAAATGTAAATACATTGAGGCTGCATTTGAGATTACATTTCCTTAAATTTTTTCATCTCTCTTTTCCCTTTTATTTTATTTTACGATTCAGTATTGATTTATTAATTAACCGAGCTCTTATTATTTCATGTATGTACTTATATGTTCATCAACCATTCATTTAATGTTCAGTGTGAAAGAAGAATGGCCCCTATAGAAATACCTTCTGAAAATTGGTTTTCATTCCACCAGCCAATGGGAGATCGTTTACAAAGATGCTTTGCCAAAAACCTATGGTTTCAGCCAATGAAAGATGGTTATAGAAACCTTGTGTATGGTGGAGGCCTCCGATTGGCCAAAGCAATTCCTTTCATGCCATCGAAAGGCTCAGTCAGTGTAAGGCTAAGGACGAAGATGGACGGGGCACTTTAAAAACAAGAGCTTGCGAAATGAAGAAGGGACTCTGGCAAGAAAAAGGAGTTTCAAGGTAGTTAAATAAGCATTGGAAACCTTAAGAATGTCACGGAAAGAAGTATTTTGGTCACGGAATTTAGAATTTGGTCACGTTCCTGATAAATTTCGTAGATTGTAAAGCCCTTCGAAGCTGGAAGACCATTGTATACTTTTAAAAAATTGACTTTGCAAATTTCTGTGAGAATTCTGGGGCTCTTGGACGTATCTGTGACTTAAGGTCCATAGCAGAGCTTTATCCTGTTTGTACTAAGGTGCTGAAGGGAGTAAGAGGCCTGGTGTGTACATCAGGGGTCTTGAAACCGACACAGACAATCTCTGACAGTCCTTTTCGATCTCAGGTAATGTGGCAAAGATTCTGCATTCTTTTTTTTTCTAAATCCCTAAATTGAAAAGTATGATATGTGCAGTTTAGAGTCATTATTATCTAAGAATAAAAATCCAGTTTAATTGATGGAACTCGGACAACAAGGCTTGGGATGATACGGACCTTAATTGTCATAATCAGTGTCTAAAAATCCGATAAAAATCAGGGTTTATATACTGTTTCTCTCCTTGAGGGACACCGGTCATCAACGGCCAAGTACTTGCTGAACCATTACCGCCAATTCGTAACTTAATTCGTCTATTGCTCCATTATCAATGTGACAATTACTTGAACACCTGCTGAATAATCATTGCGAATTTGCAACATACTGCTTATATTAGGGGAACAACAGTGATCAAGGGTAAATTGCCTGGTGGGCGATGGCTTTTAGGTGAGACCCAACTGTCATTTCTCAAAATCACTTAAAGTTATGGGCATTAATCCAGGCTCGAGGCAGTTTTTAACTGATTGGTTAGAGATTTTGTTAATAATACGACACTTTTCAAATCTGGCCTTCAAAAGCACAAAAGGACACTTATATAATGTCGAATTTCGCACCAATTTCGAGGTGGGTAGGATCCATGGACGCTTGGTGATAGGTACTGGAAATTTACATACGCGCGCGCGTGCTCACGTTAAAAACAGGCTTTGTTGCATTCGCAGAGCTCCTTATCTTTTATCAGTAATTATGGGAACGCTTCCCAATTGGTCTTCCATCAACCGTTAGCGAGTTTGACAGCTCGAGGTCTCTGCCACGCCCACCTATTCTTTCATTAGCTGCGGATTTGAAGAACGATTCCGGGATTCCCTTGATTCCAACCGAGATTAGGCTACGGTTTATTTACTGGGTTTCTCTCTCTCTCTCTCTCTCTCTCTCTCTCTCTCTCTCTCTCTCTCTCTCTCTCTCTCTCTCTCTCTCTCTCTCTCTCTCACAGTTGAAACCTCCGAGATTTTCAAAGGACTTTACGGGCTGTCAAATCTGAAACTTTGTTTTGGACAGTCTTTGGTCTTGCATGTTTTTCAGTTTCAATTTACTCATTTATTCATTAGCTGTGGATTTGAAGAACGATTCCCTTGATTCCAACCGAGATTAGGTTACGATTTATTTAGTGGGTCTCTCTCTCTCTCTCTCTCTCTCTCTCTCTCTCTCTCTCTCTCTCTCTCTCTCTCTCTCTCTCTCTCTCTCTCTCTCTCTCAGTTGAAACCTCCGAGATTTTCAAAGGACTTTACGGGCTGTCAAATTTGAAACTTTGTTTTGGACAGCCTTTGGTCTTGCATGCTTTTCTGTTTCAGTTAATTCGCCCATATATCATATGAATTCAAATCTGACTCTAATAAACGTAATTCCACCTGCCAACAATGTTCACCGTCGTAGTTTCGTAGTGACTTGACAGGTAACCGGAAGTGTTTGGTTTTGGTTTAGTCGGGCAGGTGAGTTAGTCACCTGTCTTGCTCGAGACGAGGTGGATGTACAGGTGTTAATGAATGAAACCCTTTGAAGGTTCCGAAAAGTCCTACTTAATTGGTGTTATTTACATCGTAAGCGATTCTGGGTAGCAAAGATATGTGGTTTTTGTATTTGTATTTCATTTGGTATTGTCAGTATCGGTGTTCTAATAGTGAAAGTAACTTGAAATAACTTATCTTTGGCGTGGCTTAGGAAAAAAAGTTTTTCCTAGATAGTGACCCCCAAGAGTTTTAAACCGGTGTGTACCCACCCATGCGGCGTGTTTAGTGCAAGCCCGTTGGGGATGACCGTAAAAACATAAACAATAAAATGTAAATATCATAGACAATGACCCCAAAGAAATATTAACCCTTGATAACGACCCCCGAACTTTGCTGGGGGTCTCTATCTAGGAAAGATAAAAAAAAAAAAAAATACTGACTTTAATATTATTGTTCGAGGCCGTTTCCCAAGAAAAATTGCGGTAGATTATGACCGAGGACTGATCAAAAGGAATGTATTCTGTGTACCTTGACGATAACATGTCAGTTACGTGTTTAAAGCATCATTGCATTAATATGTAGTCCACGTAACCTTGCAGGGTTGGGTACTGCTTTCGAACGTGGGAAAGTGAGGTCATTTTTGCTTAGTCGCCATTACGAGCAAGTTTGGTTTGAAGCAACGACCATGTTACTTTGCAAAATTGTGTTGCAAGTTTTTTTGAGTAACTCCAAAACTGCAGTGTATTCTGTGAGTCAGCACTTTTAAGATTTAGCAAGAGTGTTACTGTACTGATAGTAATTGCTTACAGGAAATATGCTGTAACCTAAATATAAAAGAGATTTTACACTAAATTACAAGTGTGGTTGTGTCCAGGTAGTGAAAGGTATTTGTTGAAATGATTCATTACATCTTCACATTTAGCGTTTAGCCATCGAGGTCAAATTGAATAAATAATCTTGTCTGGGACGAAGCGATGTAATCAGCTGAATGTTGTGTCTTTGCTAAGACCTGAAATTCCTGTGGTAACTGATATTAAGCAAGAACTCCCTAGATTTTTGAGCAGTCCAAAATGACACCAATGGCTGTTGGTGCTATCTAAGCTTTCATATATGGGTTTTGGTAACGAGCATAGAGGTATATTTTGCGCATGTGATTGGAATTAAACTTCATCAGGAAAAATACTGTGGCATTTTCTAATGGATGGTTAACAAGGGAGGTCAGTTGCTTATGCTGATAATATATATTCAAGTTAATTGAAAGTATCTTTATAGCACACTGTGATATGTGTAGGTCTAGTGGTGTTCTGGTGGAGGCGGGGTGGCGTTGAAGACATTGTTTATAGAAACGAGTTTTGTTTATGAAAACGTATTTTTCTTTTTATTAATCTTGGTCACGTGCAAATCAGGTGAATTGATCAGACTACGGCACTCCAGAAAGGTGTTTCCATTTTACAGTCAGCTTCGAAACTGGAAATACTAGGCTCTCTCTCTCTCTCTCTCTCTCTCTCTCTCTCTCTCTCTCTCTCTCTCTCTCTCTCTCTCTCTCTCTCTCTCTCTCTCTCGAATTAATGTAATTATGCGGACCGGATTTGTTGTACGTACCTGGTTGGTTTTTCACTGTATCAGTAAAAAATGTTTGGTTCATTTTATTATATTTTTTTATAGAAACCAGCTGGAACTTTAGCCTAAGCTGACTTCTTATAAGGTCTTTTTAAGTTGTTTTTCAGTGGACTTTTTACATTTGTTTAAAGGACGTAGGATACTATAGTTTCTGTAATCATTTCTGCATAGTTAGCCAGATATTCCAGCTATTTTGAGACTCGATTGCCGACGTCGAAGCTCGAAAAACGTGTGTCCACTAATACCAAAGACTATTAGTACATTCCTAATAGTGAAAAATAGTAGGTTTATGTATTCGAAGCTCACGAGTCATTGTTCACTAAACCGTATTGAAAGCGTTCCAGCATTATCTGAATGCGTTGAGGTAATTCCTTGCTTCTCATTACGTCTGAAAAAAGTTCTAAGAATGCTAATGCAAGTTTAAGATGGAATCTCGAAGTCGTAAATGCAGCCTCGTTAATACCTTGCCATCACTCCCATTCCGTAGAGGACGCTGCTTTTTGCTAATCTTACTTTTGTTTGTTGATGGGGAACTGTACCTCTGGTATATTTACAGTGACAGTCAGTAACTGTTTTTTGGTGTGTCTTGTGGAGCCTTTCCTGTTGGTAACTGTAGGGTTCCTTATCTGTCACCATACCACGGAATTTATTTATCACCAACTCACGCATGTAGGCACTCGAAGAATCATAAGGGGTAACCCATAATGATGGTCTAATCAACGCTATCTCAACACTCTGAAAACGGGAAAGCAGTAATTAGGAGCCAAAGTTTCAGTAGACGTAGCATTCAGTCAGAATACCAGATCCTTAGCTACGGGTTGGGTAAAAATAACTGGCATATTAGTTAATTTTATGCTGGAAGGAACAATATTTTTAGTAGGGCGAGAGTGTATATTTACTTCAGAAAATAAGGGATACCATAAACTGAGGACATTCAGAAGCTGAGTAGACTTCAGTACAGGTGTAGAGTGACTTTCGCAAGCATTTTTAATTTAGTTATTTACACAGGTAATATTTTAGTCCAAGCAAAGCATATAGGCGTTTGGAGTTCACGGGAAAGGATTGTTGGCGAATACACAATACAACATTTTGAGTAAAACTCAGGTATTTTGAATAAAGTTCTTAGACACGCTTTGCTCATTTTACGCACATATAACAAAGCTGAAACGAGGTGAACATACTTTTTAGAGGTTATCATGTGGTTAGTAAAGACATGGTACTGCATTTCACTTGTTAAGAGGAGATATATAGTGTTCTTATAAGGAGAGTTTAGTCACGCTGAATTCTTGCAACGAAGTGATTCTCATAATGTATCATATTATCTGTAAAAGTGCCTCCCATTTTTAACTGATTAGACTAATGTTCATTGCTTTTGTCTTCCTTCACAATGAGTGAAACGTGGACTGAAGTATCTCTGAACTTATATTACCAAAAAACTTGTATGGGTTTTAAGTCAATTGTAACATTCAGGTTTGGGGATTATTAGTGTTCATGAAATGTTATCCAGCGTTGACTGAATAGACAAGCGTCTATTCAGTATTGATTACAAATAAATGTTGATCAATAATGAACTCGGCTAGTCTTTTGAGTCACGAGTGATTTGGTCTCCGGGTTTTTGAGCGTAAGAGGTTAGCATCAAAAGAGAAAGAGTTGGGGGGGCGGGCGTTGGGTGAGAGAAACCCTTTGCCAAGCAAAGGCGAGGTCTTACGAAAATGTTTAGGACTCGCCGAGTGTTTGAGCATGAACGTAGGTTTGTTATTTGAATGTGAAAAGTTGTACTCTGTTTCATTTCATTATATTACGTAGTCGAAATAAACGCTGCTGAATCTTGACGCACTGGATTTTTAAAAATGCCTTACAAAAGCATTTGAAGAAGGAAGTGGCACACTGCTTACCATTCTTTTTAGAATGGGTCAGTAGCGTTCAAAATCAGAAACTGGTAGCTGAATAATTAATCATTTTAATTAGTCATTACTAAATGGTATTTAAACATTTATGATTGTTACACGATGCCAGTCATGTGTTATCTAGAGAGAAATTTAGTGATTGTCATTTCCCCAAAGCTTATGTGACTTGAGGAATTAGGTGGTGCAATTCCCTCGTAGTTTTTGGCTTATATGTAATGATTTGTATCTATCATTTCTGCCTAATAGGTAATTAATGTAGATAACTGTTTTGTTTACAGAAGGTTTCACTTCAAGACTTGCGGCCATTTCGAATCGAGCCGTTTCAGTACATCCATGAGGACAGTTCGATACAACTCGCTAGGGTATTTTTATCTTAGATCGTTCAAGGCTTTCGATTACTGAATAAAAGAGAAAAAACGTAGTAGATTTGATTACCGACGCTAAATTCAGATAGAGAATTTAATAAGTAAGCCCAATCTCTCAGCTGAGAACTAACAAATTTCCCATAATAAAGCGAAAAATGCTATTATTGCAAATGCATCTTTTGCAATAATCACTGTTTTACTGTGCGGCATTCATCTCTGCAAAAAATTGTCGCCAGTCCATCTTTAGGAATTATTCGGCTAAGCCTGTCATTTAGTAATTTTTTTTTAGTAAATTAGTATCGGGAAATCAATAAGTAGATTAAAACGTACCGTTACAAATATATATATTTGCGAAATCAACATAGCCCATCAAGCTATTTATTATTGCAGAGTCGCGAAATTGTCAATAGTAATAAAAAGTGATAGAAAAACTAACAAGTAATTTATGAGAGTTGCAAAACGTACTAGATATCTCAATTATGAAAACTTCGATTTAATTGTTAGCAATGGATGTATGTATATGTGTCAGATGAGTGCCTATAAATATAACGGGAATACGACAATTATTATATAAAATAACTCGGGAATATTTGAAGAAATCAATTCTAGTGTTGAACTTGTTCGTGTGGAAACGAAATAGGTTGTATCAAATTGACTTTCATAGATGTACTGAAACGACTTCAGCTTGAATCAAAATCACGGGAGGAGGAGGAGCCTGAAATTACTCCAACACCGAAATATGTAACCAACTTCGAGGGAGAATTCTATTCAACATTCATGACAAGGCAGGAGTCGACAATTGAACTCGGTAAGGTTTTCATCTATTTCAAGCTTAGGGACTTCACATCATAAAGAACACTGATTTGTTGCATGAATCCTTCAAGCTTTCATGGAAGAGGGGGGGAAATACTTTGTCACTTCAAATTTAGATATTTCACACAAATATTGCTTTGCTCAAAAGATTTCCTGAATGAAAGAATTTAAAGTTGAATATCTGATTAATCCGAAGTGGTATTGCTCTTTTGATGTATGGGTCTAATGACTAATTTGGAAAGAACGAATGCAACAAACAGTCTTGTTTGAAACCTTGAAAAGTCTCTGTTACTGCTGTGTGCAATTCGTAAGAATTTAGTCACTTTCAAAGCCATTTATTTTTGCATAATGCACTGCCGTACAGTAACTATGTTAAGAACAACTTAATGAAGCCCTTCGGTAAGTGTGACGCCATTGACGTTTTTGGCAACGCTATATCCAAAATGTCATTTGCGTGGAGTTAACATTCACGAATCTGTAGCACTGAGCTGAGCCCCTTGCAAATGTCATTTCAGGCAGCCCTTTCTAGCATGTAATGAACATTTATTCGCCATCTACCTTTGAGTATATTCATTTGACAGTAGACTCTGTACTGGGACGTTTTCCCCTTTTTAACTGGTGTCACTTGCATTCCACACTACGCTGCCTAAAGTCAGGAGGTGCGTAGAAAAACTATATCTTATCCAACTCGATTGAAGCTTCATTTCGTATTCAGATAAGTTTTGCTTTCTACAGAGACTTTTTCCTTTGCAGTTTTGTCACAGTACTTTCTGGGTGAAGTGAAAGAAAAATAAATAGATTCGAGGCATCTTGATGGTCTACAAAACAGGCAGAAGACGATTTACAATATATGGAAATTTTACAAGACAAATACTGCTCGCTTATAAAAATCATGGGAAAAAGACAAAAGTAAAAATTACTGCTGCTGAAAAAAAGGAACAAAAAACATAGATTAAGACATGGAATGACATCGAATAACTCTGTTATTAAGAAAACTGAGGTCAGAAGAAAATATAAGCCAAATGCAAGTTAATCATTTCAAGAAAAGTGATGGAAAGTCACCACTGAAATCAAATATCAATGAAGAACACGCAAATGAGTTGTGCCAAGCTGTGAGTGCTAAGTCGAATCTCCCCACCTGATACTGTTCAGCTTCCGCCAATGCCTGAGTGCTTGGCAACTGTCTGGCGTACTTAAGGTTCCTTTTCCACCTTGCTGAGTAAGTACAGGAACGATCAGGTTAGTGGTATTTCACTGTCAGCCAAGTGACAAGTCTTTCTGCCTCCCATTTAGGCTATACCACTGGTGTTTTTCAACAACGTCAGAATAGAGTTTGTGTGGAGACCTATTCTCCTACCTCTGGGTTTACAAGGCAGTTGTTAGGAACACTGGGAATCTCATTAATCCATTCATGCACGTCACTGATTGCATTGTGAACCCATCAAAGTTGTACTGAACCTCCGAGATTCATAGAAAGCCGCTAACCCAGTGTCAAAGACCTAAAGACCTACCCTGCCTCCCTTCGACTTTCCCCCAAACCCTCCAGTCTAGTAAAGCAAATCCCATGAGGGGCTGGGTAATGGCATTATGGGTATTGCTTGTCCACTGCTGTATGGCAATTTATCTCTTCCACTTTCTGTTGAAATAAAGCTAGTGATTAAGAATGTGCTCAGCAGAGTCCCATAGGTTCATTTGTCTCATGATAAAAAGCACAGTTCTCTGGGATACTAGACCACTATCCACAGATGATTTTTCACAGCCAGTTCAAGTCCCCATTGAAGAGTTGAAACAGGAAAATAGATAATGAACACTGAGACTGATTTCATAATAAAAACTCAAACCCGTTGAAGAAGTAATAAAAAAAAAATAAAAATTAGTGAAATGTTACCAACTGCCCATAAACGTAAACCTGCGCTAAGAGCAATAAAGAGGTGGTGGTTACGTGGGTCTGGGTATTCACCAAATGAAATGTTTATGAGACCAATTTTAATTAATTTATTTCAAATATGTCTGCACTCTGAACACACTGAAATGTGTGCTAGTGGAACCAGGTTGCTACAATTGTAAGATATGAAGAATTTTTCTAAGTGCAGGTCTCCAGAGTGCTTAGCTGTGCTAGGAGCTAAGAACATGAGAAAACATGGGAATAGCAGGAGCTTTGTGACACTTGGGGAGTAATTTTTTCAAGAAAATTCACGAAAACTGGCTGGAGCACCGACCTGAGGAAACAAATGAGGCCCAATAGGAGTGACTTCCATCAACCAACAGGAAGGGGGAGAAAAACCATAAAAACCTGGACGATCTTGGGTGAGTCTTCAAGTATTTAGTAATATGAAATTATGCTATATCTTTTTATTCAGATTTGTAGCACTTTTCTTACAACTTGATGTACTGGAAGGCTTTGCTCAACAGCCTTAGGTATATGTTATAAAGTTTAAGGATTTCTGTAGTGTCTGATTTAATGTTTTCTCTTAAGGCTGATGAAGCAAAGAAAACGGGTGCATTGAAGAACTGAAGGAAATGTATATTGCAGTGGATTTGTAAGGTGTCAAAGAAACGAGCAGGTAAAGGTTACTGCTGGTTTATTACAGATCCAGGCGGCTTATATTGCGGCCGACTGACGCCGGGCCGTGAGAGACAATGGAATTGACTGTGACCTGAGGTCGAAACAATAAATAATAATATACAGTGAACAAGTACGAATTACAATACGAAACATACAGAGACACAATATAGATACAGTCTTGATGCCTGTGAATGAAGAAACATGTGATACACAATGTGTGACATTCGTATAAATACCATAAAGTAAAAATGATAAAAATGCGTGACCTGGCACGTTTTAGGCGTGACTAATTTAGCTTGCAGAAAACGGGAAGTCACCAAAGAAAACAAGCTCAGCGGAGACTTAATTAATGGCGCCGCCGAAACACTATCCTGGCGCCGAATTGGTGACTTTACAAATACTCCCCCCCCAAGACGAGGGACGCGTCTGATTAATCCCTGTACCTGGTGGGACGCTGAAGGGTGCCGCGGCTCCTTGAGGATAACTGAGGGGCCTCCTGCCTGTGAGGCTGCTGTTTGGGCGGTCCCTTCCTGGGGCGGCCGCGCCTGCGGTGGTGAGGGCGTGCTGGAGTGCGTATGGGCGGAAGGGGTGCTGCGATGCTGCCGGGACTCTCCGACAGGAAGGCGGGCTTTAGCCGGTCTATGGAAACCCAGTCGTCCCTGCCTGGAAGTGCCAGCCGGAACGCCTTGCTGTTCCGTTCCAGCACGCGGAAGGGTCCCCTGTAGGGCTTAGTTAGTGGTGGACGGACGGCGTCGACTCTGACGAAGACGTGGGTGGCGGATGACAGCTGTGGCGGCACGAAGGTGGTTGCTCTGTCTATGTATGAGCGCCTGCAAGGGGCGAACTTGCCGGCCACGTCGCGGAGCCTCTGCAGAGATGGGGAGTGGCGATCATCCGTCACGAGCTCTCCCGGCACCACGAGGGGTTCCCCATAGGTTTGTTCAGCTGCGGATGGGGTGCCGTCGGCTCTGGGGGCGGTCCTCAACCCGAGGAGGACCCACGGCAGCTGATGTTTCCAATCCTCGGCGGTGCAGCGGGCCATGAGGGATGATTTTAAGGACCTGTGGAAACGTTCGACCAGGCCGTTGGCCGCTGGGTTGTATGCTGTGGTGGTGTGGTGCGTGGTTCCCAGCAGTTGAGCCAGGGCAGACCACAGCTCGGAGAGGAAGGCGGGGCCCCTGTCGGTTGTGATGTGGTCCGGGACGCCGAAGCGGCTGACCCAGCTGGAGAGCAGGGCCTCGGCGCACGCGCTGGCGGTGGCTTCTTGCATGGGCGTGGCTTCGGGCCACCGCGTTGAACGGTCTACCACCGTGAGGAGGTATCTGTATCCGCCTGATGGGGGAAGGGGCCCGACGACGTCGATGTGGATGTGGCCGAAGCGGCGCCCTGGTTGTGGGAACTCGCCTACCCCCGACTGCGTGTGACGACCCACTTTACTGGTCTGGCACTGCAGGCACTGTTTTGCCCAGGCTGTGGCGTCCTTTTGCACCCCGTGCCAGACGAACTTTTTTGAAAGCAGTTTGGCCGTGGTCCTGCCGGAGGGGTGTGAGAGGCCGTGGATGATGTCAAATACCTGGCGGCGGCGTGAGGCTGGAACCAAAGGGCGGGGCTGGCCTGTGCTGATGTCACAGAGCAGGCTGGGACCTCCGGGGGCGAGGGTCACGTCCCGCCACTTGAGGGATGTGATGGCGGTGCGGTATGCTGGGGTTTCTGGGTCGGCGGCCTGTTCTCTGGCAAGGTCCTGGTAGTCTACACCAAGCTGCACTGCATTCAACTCGACTCTGGAGAGGGCGTCTGCTACGGGATTTTTCTTGCCGGGGAGGTACCTGACGGAACAGGTAAATTCGGCTATGGCTGAGAGGTGGCGCTGCTGCCTGGAAGACCATGCGTCCCCTTGCTTCGTGAAAGCGTGAACTAGTGGCTGGTGGTCTGTGAAGATTGTGAAGGGCGTCCCCTCCAGGAGGAACTTGAAGTGCCGAACTGCGCGGTACATCGCGCAGAGTTCCCTGTCGAAGGTGCTGTATCGGGACTCTGCGGGATTGAACTTCTTGCTGAAGAAGGCGATGGGCTGGGGGGCGCCGTTGATAATTTGCTCCAGAACAGCACCGCAGGCAACGTTACTGGCGTCCGTCGTCAGCTGGAGGGGAGCCTTGGGATCCTGGTGTGCCAAGGCGGTTGCCTTGGTGAGGGCGGCCTTCGTCCGGGAAAAGGCCTGCTGCTGGCTGGGTCCCCAAGACAGGGACTTCGGTTGACCTCTTAGGACTTCCGTCAGGGGGGCCGTGGTGTGCGCGATCCCGGGGATGAAACGCCTGTAGAAGTTGACCATCCCAAGGAACTCCTGGACGGCCTTGATGGAGGTGGGTGTCGGGAACTTTGCTACGGCTGCCACCTTCGATGTAAGAGGGCGGACGCCTGTCGGAGATACCTCGTGACCCAGGAACTCTGCTTTCTGGACGCCGAATGTACACTTGTCAAAACGGACGACGAGGCCGTTTTCTTGGAGGCGCTGGAGGACTGCTTTGATGTGCCTCTGGTGTTCGCTGTGAGACCTGGAAAATATGAGAATGTCGTCGACGTAGCAGACGCAGAATTTTAGGTCCCCCAGGATGCTGTCCATGAGCCGCTGGAAGGTGGCCCCGGCGTTCCTCAGCCCGAAGGTGGAGAAGGCGAACACATAGGACCCGAAGGGCGTGATGATGGCTGTCTTTGGTATGTCCTCTGGCGCAACAGGTACCTGAAAATAAGATTTAAGAAGGTCCAATTTAGTGAATATTTTGGCCCCGTGAAAGGAGGCCGTGAGGTCTTGCATATTGGGCAGAGGGTAGTGGTCGGGCTCCGTTGCAATGTTGAGCCGTCTGTAGTCGCCGCAGGGTCTCCAGGAGCCGTCCGGTTTCTGCACCATGTGGAGGGGGGAGGCCCATGGACTGGAGGCTTTCCTGCAGATGCCCATCCGTTCCATCTCCGCGAATGCTTTTTTCGCCTCCTGCAGGCGCTGAGGGGGAAGCCTGCGGAACTTCGCATGTGTCGGGGGCCCTTTAGTCACTATATGGTGGTATATGCCGTGCTTGGCTGGGGCCCCGGGGACTTGGCGAAGCTCGGGCTTAAACACCTCGGGGAACTCCGACAGAAGGTGTGCGTACTGGTGGGGGGCGACGGCGCTGATGGTGGGTCTGGGTCCCGCCGTTAACGGGAGAGATCGGCAGGAGTCGGGATCGAGGAGGCGCTTGCGCCCCACGTCGACTAGTAGGCCGAAGTGCGCCAGAAAATCGGCCCCCAGGAGTGGGGTTCCTACGTCCGCGACGATGAAGTCCCAGGAGTAATTCTGGCCAAGGATGGAGATCGACAGGAGCCTGGTGCCGTAGGAGAGGATGGGGGTTCCGTTGGCGGCCGTCAGGAAGGCGGCCGGGTCTGGTGTCTGGTTGCGGTCCTCTCTGGATGCTGGGAAGACCGACTTGAAGGCTCCTGTGTCGACCAGCATCATCCTGCCGGAGACGGTGTCGCGGACGTAGAAACCTACTGTTTTTGAGGCCCTGGGTTCTTCGGCTGCCATGGCGGCCTGTCCTGCTGGCCGCCGCCACCCCCGTTTTTTGAACGGTTGAACGAGCAGGGCGGCAGGCAGTTTCGGGCGTCCTTTCCGAACCACTTGTGATAGCGACAGAAGCCCGGGGACCACCGTCTACTGTGGTTCGGTGGACGTTTGTTGGCGATGGCGTTGACGGGCTGCTCTACGTCCTCTTCAGGCTGGACGGAGCTGACCGGCTGAGTGGCCGGTTTTAGCCGTTGTGAAGCCTTGACGGAGTCTGTGAGGTGTTGTGCCGCCTCTATGAGGTCCTCGGCAGGCATGGTGTAGGGGTGAGCGATCTGGTTGCGTACTTCCGGGAGGAGTTGGCGAAGGAAAATTTCCCGTACGAAGCTTATCTCCTGCCGCTTGTTCGTGTCACCCGAGACTGGTGTTGACAGGAGATCTACGACCATGCCCCAAGCGTCTCTTGGATCGAGGTCGTGGCGTGGGTTATTGGCAAGGTCGATAGCACGGGCGGCCCGCTCGGCGATGGGCAGGGAGCAAGCTTCGAGGAGGAACTTCTTTGTAATGCTGTATGTGAGGGTGAGTGTTTCGGGTACCCGCGAGATGAATTTGTTGTACACATCCTCCGGAAGGGCGTTGAGCACTGTGTCGGCCTGTAGGATTTCGTCCGTGAGGTCCGCGATTCTGAAGTGGCTCTCCACCCTGCGCAGCCATCTCGATGGGTTGCCCTGCGTAAACGGCGGCAGCTTTAGGGTGAGGGCGGCCCGCGATTGTGTTGCCCGGCCGTCGTGTGTTCGGGGCGCTGGTGTGGAGTTGCGGGAGGGCCTCGATGCGGGGGCGGGCGCGGCTGCGATGGGAGGTAGGTAAACCTCGGAGTCCGCGGGGTCCGCGTTTAACTGCATGAAGGAGGGGATATCCGCGTCCATGCTCGCTCCTTTGACCCCCTTACTGGAGTAGGATACTCGCGTCAGTACGCACTTTCGTGCGCCGTGTGGGTCCGCTAGTGACGCTGATGGGGTACGCCGACGAGAGTCAGCACGCTCAAACGCTGGTTACAGCGCCGTGTTTAGGCCGCTAAGAGCGTTTTTTGGAGAAACCCTGGAGCCAAGACTGAGTCGCCGTGTGAGTCCGCTAATGGCTCCGGGATACTCCGGGGGTCACCACTGTAAGGTGTCAAAGAAACGAGCAGGTAAAGGTTACTGCTGGTTTATTACAGATCCAGGCGGCTTATATTGCGGCCGACTGACGCCGGGCCGTGAGAGACAATGGAATTGACTGTGACCTGAGGTCGAAACAATAAATAATAATATACAGTGAACAAGTACGAATTACAATACGAAACATACAGAGACACAATATAGATACAGTCTTGATGCCTGTGAATGAAGAAACATGTGATACACAATGTGTGACATTCGTATAAATACCATAAAGTAAAAATGATAAAAATGCGTGACCTGGCACGTTTTAGGCGTGACTAATTTAGCTTGCAGAAAACGGGAAGTCACCAAAGAAAACAAGCTCAGCGGAGACTTAATTAATGGCGCCGCCGAAACACTATCCTGGCGCCGAATTGGTGACTTTACAGATTAAACCCAGTTTGTCACCCGGATCTACGACCAGTAAAGGTAAGACATTGATGAAATTATAAATGCTCTAATGACGAGAGGCATGCTGTAGGAAAAGGTGATAAATAAACGAATAAGAGGGAATAGAAAGTGAAAACTGGTACGTCTGAAATTCAGACTTCAGCAGTGAGCAGTGGCTGTATAAATTTGAAATCTGGTGTAACATGCAACGCCTTTGTTTTCCATGAACACAAGTAAAAAACCACAAACTGGTTGTGTTGGGGGTTTTGGAAATATTTTTTAACCTGATAACGTGCTGTATACCAGTAAAGTGTACTGGTAAAACATTTTAATTAAAAAAATCGTCAAAACAAGTACAACATCAAGAACGAAATGGATTTAGAACGAAAATAATGACCTAACGAAGAGATATTGAGATTAAAAGTGAAACTGAAGCTTGTGGATTATCAATGCCAGTAGCCCTTAGAATATTCTTAAAAAGCTTGATTAATTTTGGTTAGGCAGCTTTATTAACTATATTGAAAAGAGTTAGGGAATCACGTCTTTTTAGGATTCATAACTTTAAAAAGAAATTCTCGGTATTTTGAAATTTTTAATTTCTGTAAGACTAGTTTAATTTTCTCTGGTCACGTGCTGTATTTTATAAAATGGTTTGGCTTTTGACGTGTACCGTGAGAAAGTCAGTAGAGAGAGCAGTAAATTGCTCTTTTCTGAAAGTACCTAAGGCAACCAGGAGAGTACTTGGATGATCTAAGACGAATTAGAGAGAGGTGGGACAACTTTGGTGCTGAGAAATCTTCCCAGATTGCGTGAGCATGTTGAAATATTCTTATGAATGTTATAGCCAGGCCCAAGTGGCAATAATAATAATAATAATAATAATAATAATAATAATAATAATAATAATAATAATAATAATAATAATAATAATAATAATAATAATAATAGGGAACTTTTTACTTTGATTTGCTAATTGAAACTTAAACTAAGAAGCCTCTTACTTTTCTTAGTGAAATTTGCATTGCAATTCAATTTTGAATTAACATTTACAGTAGCTGCGGTAATATGAAATATCTTTTCATTAAGATGTCCTTGATAAGAGACCACAGACGTTCAGAACGCGTCTGAAAAGACCTTGTCCCATCTGTGCCTTTTATTAAAAGGTGCCTAGGTATAGGATGGTTGGGGCCTGGTTATGACGAGTTAGCTTTTATTTTAATACCTTGACATAACTTCATTAACTTAATCCTCTTCCTTTCAGGAAAGTTTACTGTAGCCTGCAAGAGGAAATGGGACATGTTTGGATAGACACTAGTCTCAACTTGCAATTCAACAGGTATCTGCTATGAAAGAAGAACTTGACTTCAAGAAACGCCTACATTTTTAATAAACAAATTTGTATACAGGGCCAGAATGTAGTGCTTAACCACGTATGTCAACAGTTGCCTATGCCAAATGAAGTAAAAAAAAAAAAAAAATGGTCCCATTAACATAAATATTGGAAAGAGTGATACTTTAACAAGGAGTAATTATAATCTTAATACTCTTGACTATTGGAATTATGATAGTCTTAGATTTAAAGTCCTGAGCAGTCGTTAGTTTATGAAGATCATAGCAGTGCTTATTTACCCGAAGTCGAGTAAATTCAGCTTAGCTGATGATGGTCATTTTCAAGTAGGAACTGTAAGAGTCCTTAATCCTTATCATAAGATTGAGGTAGTTCAATGTGATTCAAGAGATATATTTTATTACTGAAACCTGCTACTGGATTAATATTTCAGGATGTATATATTTCCCACGTCAATTTCTTCTTAGTTAAATATATACATATCAGGTAGCTCAGTTTTATTCAGGATGTTTAGACTTTAGTATACCTAAAGCTCATACCAGCTATATCCTAACTGATAAGCAATTACCCCGAGTTTTACAAGTTTATTATCATGTAACATATAGCTCAGTATATTTCAGGATCTGTAGTTGTCTTGCTAGGACCTCTTATCACCTTAATATCAGCTGTCAGTTATTTCAACATATGTCAGGATACATAGCTTATTTTCTCTTGAATTTCTCTGTCAGCTATTAAGTGGCTCAGTGTTTTGGGAGATAAAATGTTTATGTAACTTTCTTATCAGTTTAACATTAGCTTTGTGGTACCTCAATATACTTCAGGGTACAGTCTTTTCTGCGTTAGATTCATGTTTAATATGTTAATTACTTCAGCACATTTCAGGATAGTTTCATTTTAATTCCTGACAAGCTTAAAATTGTCTCTTAGCTCAATCATTTTGAGGATGCATAGGTTTTTAATATGAATTCCTTATCTGTTAAATATAACTATGAAGTGTTCTGTGCTTCAAGATACATAGTTTTGCTTGAACTTGAATCTAGTGTAAGTCTGATACCAGTTAGAATTAGCTCAGTGCTTCTGGATAAGTAGGAAACTGAATTTTCTTGTTCATTTTAGCTATGTGGCATTATTGAGGGTGCTTTATCTTTACATAAATGTCATAAGTTTGTAATAGGCTGTTAAAAAACTCAGGATGTTTCAGGATATCTCTCTCTCTGTCTCTCTCTCTCTCTCTCTCTCTCTCTCTCTCTCTCTCTCTCTCTCTCTCTCTTTTAACTTAGGTACCTTATGAGTTCAATACAGATGTTTTTCACAATAAAGAGTTTCACTTGAATTTCTAAGCAGTGTTAACATCAGCTACCAAGTAGCGTAGTACATTACATAATTTTGCCCAAAATTCTGAATAGTTTAACATCATCTATGAGGTAGTTAAGGATGTTTCAGGCTACAGAATATTAAACATTAAGTGGTGATAGTTGCATTTTAAATATGTTGTATCGAGAAGTCAGTCACATATGTTTAAAGATAGTTATTCGTCAACTTAGTTTTGATTTGCAGAATCCAGCAGGTCATTGTTCAGCGCACGGCAGTCCCCGGTTATCGGCGGGGGTTCCGTTTTTCGGCACTTTTTCGGCGATTTTCGGCTCTTATCGGCGCCTGTCTTAGGTATGTATCGGCGCCGATCAGCGGGAATCGGTGATTTTCGGCGCCGAAAATTGCCGATTTTCGTAGCTAGACAAGCGCTGTAAAACCGGATCGCCAATAATCGAGCCCACCGATAACAGGGGATGCTTGTTATTTTCAGTCAGTTTTCTAAAGTTCAAAAATGATCAGTAGCAAAAAGTTCAGTAGTAAGAAAGAGCAGGTTTTGCTCACTGGTAGAATATTTTCGTAGTGGTCAGTATAGTTAGGAATAGTTGTGTAGAGTCAAACCTATGAGGTATTAACCTTTACAGAATAGATATTTCCAGCGGAAGTTTAAATTTCTTGAACTATCTTTTTTCATCATAGTAGGGACTCGGAAGTAAGCTTCTCATATACTCTTCGTAGCTTTATTGAATAGTTTGTGTCAAGTATATCAGAGTTCCTTTAGAATTAAGTTAGTAATAGCTTTGAGGTCGTGCTTTATTGTAATTTTATGTAAGCGTTGGTACTTTTACTTTGAAATTTAGGTTACAGAAAGAGACTGTTTAATACAGGCGAGATAACTCTTCTGAAGCACTTACGTTTCCACTGTAAGACAGGAGATTTCAGAATTTAGTTCATTAGTTTTATCCCAGAATGACAAAAAGAACTTGTCATTCTTTTCAAGCTGTTAAAGATACTCTGTGAACATTGTACAATCCTTGCCATGATAATAATGCTTCTTGCTTGATGTCAAACATACATCAATATTATTAAAAGTTAATACTGTAACTACTGGAGAGTATGTTATCAAGAGCATCATTATCAAGGCATCTCTGGATATTTCAAGACACTGCTGGCATGTAAAGGTTCCAAATTGAAGCGTTACTTGGAGGGCAGTTTTGTATTATTGTCAGATATATTGCAGGTAAATGATCTGATAAGTGAACTCAAATTCAAAGCATTGCTTTAAAGGGAGTGTGGGACAATTATCAACGGCATATTAGGTAAATGTTTCAGTCATATTGGGCAATTTGTATTCTTATGAAAATTATATTCTAGGTAAATGACCAGTAAGTAAGTATGCCCGAAATTAAAGCGTCACTTTAAATGAGGTTAGGTATTGTTAACAATGGTATCTCGAGCCTAAGGATAAGTAAACTCAAATGAACCCTTTGAATAGGAGTTTGAGAAGAACGTTTTTAGTATATGAACTGATAAACATTTAGCAGTCATTCTCAGTTATGTCAAGGGTTTATTCATCTTAATGTTAAACTGATACATAGACTTTCTTGGAAGATTAAAATCATCTTGAGAACTAAATATCTTCTAGACTTTTGCTCTGAAAGGGAAGTGAATTTCTTGTGGTCTTCATAGGAATTAGGATAGCACTTGCTTAATTGATAGATATCATTAGTTATGGTTTCTGGTGATAAGTATACTTATCTCAAGAATGACTCACAATGAAGCCATGTAAACAAGTAGCCATGTAAAGTACAGGTCATTTCAGACACCAAGAGTTCTGTCTCAGCCTGGAAACTAGATCAACTTGGACAGAGTATTAATATGAAAAAATATATCTTAGATGCTTGTGGCTTTGTTAATGTAAATTCTTTGAGAAATTCACTTTTATTTTTTCCGGGTTATAGGTTTCGTAAGTTTTAGAATTCCTAATGCAACAGTGTCTTGACATATGGAGATCTTTAGGTTAAGGTATTAATTTTTTTCTTTTTGTTAACATGCTTTATACAATTCCCGTTGAATCTGAGTTATTTGACCAGTTAACTGTCATTGTTAAAAATTAACTTTAAAATTTGTATAATGGGAAAATTATTGTAATACCAAATCATGTACTGATTTTATTGTACAAGGGCTTCTGTATTTCAGCTTCGCGCTCAGTTCTCGTTAAGTCTTAACCTTCATTTAGCCAGATAAGGTAATTAGTGCCTTTGTTTCTAAAACACAACCAAAAATCAAGAGAATTACGTCAGTACAGTATCCAGTGTCTCTTCGTTTGTGGTACACCATGCGGACACTTCAGTCTAGGTTCGATAATAATTGAATTTGGAAACTGGGAGCTATACAGTTTTTCGCCACGGGTCATTTGTAGAAATCTGAAGTGCCAATATTTTTTGCAAAGATAGTTATCGAAATTTTATAAATAACCAGCATATTGTTCTTACCCCTGCCTCTCAACCTTCCATTCTGACTAGACTTCTCTCTTAATGAACTTGAAATCACACACTACACATTTAAGGACATTCCTGCAGTCTTCTGTTCAAGCTGTTACATAGAAACACTGTAAATTTACAGCACAACTTGGAAGCTCCAGAATTGCACTTTTTTGCACTGTAGAATCAATTCCGATCGCTCGAATACTGGGGAACAAAAGCCCTTCGCGTCTCATGTCGTAATAAAGTCTACATTCTTTTGTCTTAAAGATTCTCTCTCTCTCTCTCTCTCTCTCTCTCTCTCTCTCTCTCTCTCTCTCTCTCTCTCTCTCTCTCTCTCTCTCTCTCTCTCTCTCTCTTTTACTGAAGCACCTATACACACATTGTGCCTTGCCGAAGTCTTTACACGGTTCTCTGAGGAATGATACAGTACATAGCTTCCTAAGCTGCCTTGTACCTCTTGAAGCATCATTCTCTACTGGGAGATTCTTTGGACATTTGACAGGCTTTGCTGTAAACCACCGCACCCCGCCAGACACACCCACAACAAGGTGTTTTCGTCACTACTTCCAGTTACAGTGGTTAAGTACCTAACTATTGGCATTTCTTCCTTTCATTCTTACTCTGAACATACTTAAACTACAAACTAATACGACACACCAAGGATTTTTTGCCATTCCTCACAGACACAGGGATTAAGTACATCAATACTTGCAGTTTCACACTTACATTCTTACTCTAAACACACACTTAAATCGCGCACATACTACACACCAAGAGTTTATGTCATTGCCTCTAGAAACAGGGAGTATGTACCTCATTCTTACCATTTTTACACATACATTTTTACTCTAAACAGTAGCTTAAACTAAGCACATGCCACACACCAAGGAGGTTTTGCCGTTATTTTCAGACACAGAGATTAATTGCCTCACTCTTAGCATTTTCACGCTTAAATTCCTACTCTAAGCTTACACGTAAGCTACGCAATTAGAAGCCCTCAATTGCACATGACAACAAATATCTGGATCTTAGATTGGCAGGAAATTGAGGTAAATCTTTGAATGTAAAGATCTTTTGTTTTGTCACCACATTCTCCCGTGGATGCTACGGTTTCATTTCGTAAAATTTTGAGCAGTTCACGTTTTGTAATGTGATTTGTGTTACGAGTTTCATCTTCGTATGTTAATATTTCAGAAGGAAGGCTTTTCTTTTTAGCAGTGTACAAAGTGAGAACTGGAGTCGAATCGGTGAGGAACAAATTAACCTGTAAACCTGAACAGTTTAAAGAAAACCGAGAATTGTTGCTCATTATTAAGGGACGTGAGCTGAAGTACAGAAATCCTCAAATATATATATATATATATATATATATATATATATATATATATACATATACGTGTATAAGTATATGAATATGTATGTATGAATATGCTGTGTAGGTAGAAAACAAAACTGGAAATGATTTAAATAAAGGACTCCATGGGGTCAGCACTGCAGTGCCCCGAAGGAGGGAATGCCCCCAGCAGGAGGTATACAGCCAGTCGGTTACCAACTTTGAAGTCGACCCAGAGGGCTGTTTTCTAAGCTGACAGCTGATTGCTGAGGTGGGATTTGCCTTACATACTTCCCTTGAGCTTTCCAAAGATATGTTCCAATTTTCTATGTCACATATGAGAGTTTTAGACCAGTTAAATGCCAGAGAACTTTTATGTACAGAAAGTCAGTCCAAGGATGGTGTGGTAATGTTACTTCTAAGATGAGCCTTGGCTTATTCACTCATATTGTTGTATTTATACTAAAGCAAATGCTTTGCTTGGCATGTAGAGTCTTGATATGGTGTGTTGACCTGTAGATTTTACTCCCAGAATTTATGTCCAACGATGTATGATGGCCGTTAAATTGCAAAGTCATTTATCTCTCTGAATAACTTGTAAGAAAATCTATGATTTTCAGACATTTTGACATTCTGTTGTCGGTTTGCTTTGAGATTTGAGTCATGTTACAGAATCTGTTGTAGAAAACGGGAAACATTGAGCAAGAGACTTGTGGTTATGATGATGTATATATTTTCGAATGTGTTAGCATTGTAGTTGTCAGCATTATTTTCTTAGAGTTGCGCTTAAATCTACTAGTATTTTAAAAGAAATGTCTATTTTGGGGAAATTTTATTCCGAATGTTCACATTTTACTTATAAGTTAATGATTAGACGTTTGTTAAAAATACTATTTTCTGGCCAAATTCATGTAAATTTGGCGATGCAATGGAGTAATTCTAACTTGCAGAGCGTCATTTACCAAGATTGGGGAACATACTGGGCAAATTTGTCATTTTTACTTAAGTTACATTTGATTGTATCACATGCTGGTTTTTTTGATGATTTGCATGAAAAAGCTTCACAAAAGTACTGTATCCAGTATCATTTATATTCTGCCAGATATCTTAAAAGATGTAAAGTTCTGAGACGTTTATAAAGTTGAAAGTTATCGTAAAGATGTAAAGTAAGTTTCTCATAACCTTTTCAAAGTTAAAAGGTTGTCCTTTTGATCAAGTTTATGACAAAACTTTTAATTACACTTCGGACACATGCCGTCGTCCCAAAAGGGGGTACCAGCTTGGGGCTCAAACACCTTCTCGTCTTAGGCCCGACATTTAATTCGTGTACCTGAAATAAAGAAGGGATAAATACCACGGGGGCCATTTTTAGGAGTCTGTGTGGGAAACCTTGCAATTCATACCATCGTCAGCTAATCAGACAAAATTGGGTGTTTGCTAATTAGGAGAAATTTTTGTGAAAAAATTTGTCCTGAAATTGTAAGGAACCAAGTTATTTGACAAGCGCAATGTGTAATAATGTGGCCTTTCACTTACTGGAAAGGTTATTATACTGTCACCAAGTACCTTATAAAAAGGGATGCTGGGATTTTGAGGCTGTATGAGGTAATATCCAGACTTCACTGATTGCAGATGAATTCTTTAAGTGTTTGTCTCTCCTTTCACGAAATGAGGAAACTGTCCTCAGTTTGAGGCTACCTTTCCATGGAAGGCTTAATAGATATGAAAGCATTCCACAGAAAAGCTTGATAAGATTTGGATGAATTAGCTCCTATGGAGAAGCTAGTTGTCATTTCTTACAGAACACAGAACAGTTTGTCAATTTTTGAAATGTTTACCAAGTTTATGATAGTTCATTGACTTTGTGTTCACAGGTATCCTCTGAAGGTTTGTAAACAATGGAATCATTGTACTGGTTTACTGGGGTTTGTGGTGGCTTTTAGAATCGGAGAAGCATGTCCCTGATGAGAAGGGGGTTATGCTGTTTTGAGGGGTTTTGTTGTTGAGTAAATGTGATCATGAGACCTGATTTAATTTTGTGGTTATTTAGATGTATAACTGGAATAGCTTTTTTTTTTTTGTTCCAAAATGGTCTTGGCAGGCCTTACTGCGTCATGGTAACTTGAAGTCACTAGATTGTAAGCAGAGTTTGTAGTTAATATCCTGGGTAACTTGATTTGAGACACTGGTCTTGATGTAGGTTAGAAATTTAACTGGTTTTTGCACTTTGTGAAATTTACCTTCAAAATGTCAGTCGATCTGTGTAGAGGTTTTTTAACGTTTGACTTTCTAGAGTTCTATTATGTGTCGAAGTTGGCAATATATATATGTAATATAGGACTGAGTACGTTTACTCTGATAATGGTGGTTTGCGTTTTGATGAAGTCCATGCTCGTGATACTTTGGAATTCGAGGTACTGTTGTAAGATGGCAGAGTTTTGTAAAACAAACTAGAGGCTGAAGTTGGGTGTGCATTATATAGGGCATCGTTAATAAGTTTGGTGTTCGTAAGCGTCAGCATTAATGAAAAGAGGTTATGAATGTAACGTGATTTTACTTCGTGATAGTAAGTTCTGGTTCACAAGAGAGCTTGATACTCAAGAGCTTGATTGGTTTGGCCTCTTGCCTGTTCGTCATAATTTGGACGGCCTTTTTGGTGTACGCAGGTAGAAACCGGATTCATCGTCATTAGAATTATATATGAGTATATGGTACAAATTTTGAAGCACTTTGCGGGTGTTTGAGACAAGTCCAGGATTCAGAAAGGAATTGGTTCAAGATCAGTTAGGATTCAGGAAGTCTTTGCTCCTGCTAAATTTTGGTTTTGGAAAGTCTTAGTTCATGGCAGTTTTGGTTTTAGAGAGTCTGTTAGGTTGTGATGGTTTCTGTTTTAGTAAGTCTGTTAGCTGTGATGGTTTTGGTTTTAGTAAGTCTGTTAGTTCATGGTAATTTTGGTTTAGTAAATCTGTTAGTTTATGGTGGTTTTTGGTTTTAGAAAGTGCATTGGTTCATGACAGTTTTGTTTTTGAAAGTCTGTTGAATTATGATAGTTTTGGTTTTAGAAAGTCTGTTAGACTGTGATGTCTGCGGTTTGGGGAAGTTTCTTTCGATATCTTGTATTCAGGAAGCTTGTAGTGACACTTTTGCATTTAGAAAGTTTGTTACTGTGTGATACTTTCCCTTTTAAAAAGTCTGTTAATCTGCAAAACTCAGTCTGAAACAGTATGGTTCTTCACGGTACTTTGCTTTTAGAAAGTCTGCTTTCTATGTTTCTTGCATTAATGTGTTGGTTTGTAACAGCCTTAGGTTGAGAAAGCACACTGGTCTGTGATTTTCTCTCTAAAGTAATTCTGGTAATTTGTGACGAATTTTAATTTACAGTGTCTGTGTGTTGTTTTTACTCTTTTATTCCGTTAATCTGTGTGTTTTGTCTTTAGGAAGTCTGTTAACGTAAAGGTTTTGCCTTCAAATTAGGTCTGTTAAGCTTTGGTATTTCGGCTTTCAAGATGTTTGATTTTGTTTTTGCCAGAAAGTCTGTTAATATATGCATTTTACTGGTAGTCTTTTAGTAGCTGTTCTTGAGGGAAACTGTTAATTCCTTCTTTATTCTTGCCTGGAAAGTCATATTAGTTTTTAGTTTTTAAGATCGAAAGTTTGTTTGTGGAGTCTAAGAGTTTGTGATCGTTTTCGGCTACAGATTAAGTTAATTTGGGTTTTTGTGTGTTTTTTTCCAGAAAGTCTTAGTTTGCAGCTTTTTGCACTAAAAATGTCTCTGGGTTAGTAGAATTTTGATTGGAATGTCTATTAGTCCGGGAGTTACTTGATTAAAATGTCCTTTATCTTGAGTTTTATATTCTGGAACTCTGTTCATGAGTTTTGCGACTTGAAAGTCTATGAGTGTGTGCCGGTTTTGCCAAGAAAGTATGTCAGTTCGAAGGAGTTATTTGCTTAGAAAGGATAAAGTTTGGGAGAGGCCTTTCCCAAGATGAAGGTATCTTTGGGAGAGATTTTTTTTGCATACAAAGCGTCAGTTTTGGAGAAGTTTTTATCTAATGGCTGTTTGTTTGGGAGAAGTTTGTGCCAGAAAAACTTGTTAGCCAAGTTAGTTCTTGAGAGTGTTTAGCCTAAAATGTGTGTCAGTTAGGTATGTACAGTTTTTTTGTCTGGAGGCATAGGCTATACCAGCTTGATGGTCTGGTGTCTAGAAAGTGCGTGTGTTTGGGTGAAATTTTGTGGAGATAGTCGGTTGATCAAGAAAGTTTTTTGTATTGCCAGGAAATCATTAGTTTGCGAATCTTAGCTACAAAATCTCTTGGTTTCCAAGTTCTCTAACCCCTAAAAATGTCACTTTTCTTTGCTAAGGTATTTTTGAGAGTTTGTCTCCCGAGGACATTTTTGTTGGTTGTCCTAAACTCTATTAGTTTCGGGGAAAAAATATCCAAAAAATAGGTTTGTTTTGTCGGTGACTTACTTTCTGTCTGGGTTGAGTCATATCGACTGAGATCTTTGCCTACAAAGTGTGTGAAAGTGTCAGTTATGGAAGTTTTTTGGCCAGAACTTGTTTGTTGAGGAAAATTTATTGTCTTGAAATTCTGTCATTTCCAGTGTGGATTTTGCCTAATAGTACTCGCAAGAATAGAGGTTCATTATCCTCTGGGTATTTTTGATATAAAGGTGACTGCATCGTCAAGAATTAGGAGTTCAGTAGCCTAGTAAATGCACAATTAGTGACTGGAACAGGAATGAACATTGGTAATTCTATCCAAACTAAAAGACAAAAACGACTGAAGTGGCTTGGAACTTTCGATAATAGCATTACTTTTCAGCACTAAGTGCAACAATTGTGGAATTCGTTTAGAATTACATTATTTTGATAAAGGCCTTTAAGAAATGAGCAATCGTTATTGAAAAGAAAAGACAAAAGCTATGATTTAGAGTACCAAGCAAATAGTTACTGAAACTTGGTTTGCCAGTAGTTTAGCAAAAGCATTTTAAAGTCAAGTAAGTCTTGAGGTATGACGTCTAAATTAAAAGCAGTACATTTTCCATGAAGTTTTTCCTAACCAGTTTCCATTGCAAAGGCAATGTCCATTATTCTGTGACCCTGTACTGGAGTGTCAATGCAAATTTGCATTTTTTGGTGTCTTGTAGCCCTGTTCTCGTATGTGAAAGTAATTTTAGTGTGTAGGACAGTTTTAGTGAGCAACATGAAATTGTGGTTTTCTTGACCATTATTAAACGGTAGTTTTCATTTGTAGGCAATTTCTAGTCACCTGGCCCTGTTCAGATGTGCAAAGTAGTCATTTTTATAGTCTTGTATTTGGTAAGGAATATAAAACTAGTGTTAGTCGTACAGCCCTGTTCTGCTGATCAGTACAAAACTACCTTCCGAAGACTTGTCAAAGTTTGACGAGACACCCTAGCTTCAAAACACCCGAAGGAATGTTCTAATCAAGTCCTGGACATTCCTCCCTAATTACCTGGCAATGGGATGGATTTTTGCGAGACGTATCACACAGAACCTAAACTGGCCTGGTGGTCCGCGTGTACGGTGAAGGCTGACGTTAGTCCGACCTGCTGTCCTGCTGGGGGAGGAAGAACTCAGGGCAGGAGGACAGTAGCCTTGCACGTCTCCTGCCATTTACCTGACTCAATCACTTACATTGAATGATGTCGTGGGGCCAGAAGACGGAAGTGGCTTTTTGGGGAAGGGCGGGGGTGCCTCAAGGCACACTTGTTCCACCTGAAGGGGTTTGGGGCTCTTGTCTGCTTTTGGGGGGACTGTGTGTGTCTTGTTGTAATCAATTGTTTTTGTTGTAACAGAAGACTGGAGGATAACTTGTGAGATGAAATAAAGTTAATTAGCTTTAGCTTTTGTTTGGTTTATTTGTGAAATTCCTGTCATTGTCTTGCCCGGAGAGACATCTGAGAATATAAATGGATATACTTTTTAACGAAGATATCATATGAACTGAAAATAGCATCCAAATTAAGCATACTTTTAAAACTTTTGAGTTAATGAATTTGAAGTTGCAGAAATTTAGTTCTGAATAACTAAATGTTCTGGTGCATATCATGTTATAAGGCTAAATCTAAAAATTAAATTGGAATAATTTAAAATACGGATAAATTCTTAATTAAAAACGTCAAGTAAGCAAATTATAAAATACGGGTGCAGCAAATATGTAATTTAGAAGACATTGAAACGAATCAGCAAAAAATGCTGTCTAAACACAGTATATCAGCAAAATGACACGTGTACATTTCTCTAGTAAAGAAAATGTCCCTGTAATTATGGAACGTGGCGTCTTACAAGTTGTAATTAAACACATTGCATCATCAAACTTTCGTGGAAACAGTCAGGCAAAGGTACTTGAAGGCATGAAATCTAATGATAAAACTATCAAGTGAACGTGACCAATTTCGCTTTTAAAAAGCTCAGCTCAGTGGGACTAATTTGAAAAATAACGACTATGAAGTCACTCCTAAAGGGCATTTCTACATCAGATGGGGTGTCAGAGGAGCTTATTTCCTGACATATCTTAGCAGTTTTTCGTCAGATTTGAAATCAAAATAGCAATGTTTGTGGCAAAATTGAAGTCTCAGTGTTTGTAACGCCGTTACGAACACAACAAAACTCAGTTTTGCCACCAGTATTGGCCTTTTGACATCAAATTTGACGTCGAGACGCTGGAAGATGTCAGGTTAACAGGCTTAAAATGTAGGCTACAAGTTATTTCAGTCAACTCCGTATTAAAAAAAAAAGAAGTCAGAGTCAGGATAAGATAGCATTAAAAGTCAGTTATCCTCTACAGTTCTCAAAGTCAAGCTTCTGCCAGGAACAGTCAATGTCAGATGGCTCTAACGTTCAAAGATATATTTATCTCAAGTGTCTTTTGCTTATTGTTCCTGCTCGGTTTTTTATGAGGGTTGACTAAAAGACTCATTGTCTATTTAAGACGAAGCGAGGGATGCACTCTCGGTTTCGAAATCTCAAAGAAAACGGAAAACAGAATGCCGGAATGTATGTTTACACCCCGTAGATTTCTTAGCAAGTTGTTCATAGAGGAACTGGACTTGAAATTTTTTGGGGACATTATGCTTCGTAACGAAATTCTGGCGGTACAAGTCTACAGTGTTTCCACTCCATGTTTCATTAGACGCTACACGTCAAGTAAGCATTTGCCCAAGTACGAAATCACAGCCTTTAGAGCGAACGTAAGCTAAGGCTTGTCTCAGTGGTAACTTGACCACGACCATCGTGGAATTTCTGTCCATTTTCTTTGACATTTGAGAGGGTCCATAACATTCTTCATTAGTGGCATAGAAAACTGAAAGACATTTGGGAATGCACAAGAGATGAGGTGCTTCCTATCTCTGCCAATCAACTGTCAGCTTAGAAAACAGGGCTTTCGGTCGGCTTCAAAGTTGGTAACTGACTGGCTGTATACCTCCTGCTGGGGGCATTCTCTCCTTCGGGGCACTGTAGTGCTGGCCTCAAGGCAACAAAAAAAATATAAAATTTTTTTTCTTTTATTGTCACGAGTATACTCCCCGCCCCTCGAAATTGTTTCTTGGATTTAAATAAAACTCTGTCCGGATATCTGATGGTTTTTATTTCCTCACTTTATTCTACAGTTTAAATACGTCATCAATGACGTCATAACCTTTACTATGTCAATGACGTCAACCTTTACTATACAGGAATAATGACGTCACACACTATGACGTCATCAATATTCATTCACGTCCTACTACAATGGTAGTTTTATGTCATTTATTAGTCCATTTATGCAAGATTGAAATTTTCTTTACTAATTCTGTTGAACCACTTCCCATCAGTAATCCCACGTTATACGAGATAATCCTTAACCATTTTATGATTTCGAGTTAAGAAACCTTAAAAATTTACTCAGGCCTAGTCAGTGTCCTAAATCGGTACACCCAAATCTTTCTTTTTGGCCTCAATGCAGATATCTTTAACTAGTCTAAAAGTTATATATATATATATATCTCTCTCTCGTTCTGCAGTACCTTCATTTAAGCAGTATCTCTAAGCAACGTTTCATTTCAACTTATCCAAACCTTTTATAAGAAGTCTCACGTACCATTTATGAAAGTCATTTGTGACTTTAGTATGGCTTTTGGCTTCTCTTACGTCTTTGTATCTGGTATTATATATGAAAGAGAGAGAGAGAGAGAGAGAGAGAGAGAGAGAGAGAGAGAGAGAGAGAGAGAGAGAGAGAGAGAGAGAGAGAGAGAGAGAGAGAGAATTCTACCAGACTACAATGAAACATTACGAGAGAGAGAGAGAGAGATTTTACAACGCTGCAAGGGAATATTATCGAGAGAGAGAGAGAGAGAGAGAGAGAGAGAGAGAGAGAGAGAGAGAGAGAGAGAGAGAGAGAGAGAGAGAGAGAGAGAGAGAGAATCTACCAGACTATAACGAAATATTACAAGAGAGAGAGTGAGTTCTACCTGACTACAATGAAATATTGAGAGAGAGAGAGAGAGAGAGAGAGAGAGAGAGAGAGAGAGAGAGAGAGAGAGAGATATGGGTTTAAAAAACACAAACATACTTTAAAAAAAAAAAAAAAAACACCCCAACTCCTTAAAACGAAACTAACAATGCACTTGACACAGTATCCCACTCTTTTTCGTACTTTCAAAATGAACTCGTTCTGTCTTTTGATAAAAAGCCCAGAGAAGACAAATATAAACGTGACAGAAATACCAATGACGTAGTACAAGTATTGACATTGGATATAGAGTGGATAATAATGGTTTAAAAGTACACATCTTACAGTTGTATAGAATATTAAGGCCATTAACTCCCTTTACAACAAACCACTCTAAGGAAGCGTTAAGCATGACATTTCTCCAAGTTACGTTACACTGCAGGGGATAAATTCAATTCCCCATTACAAACCTTTTTATAACTATAAGAAATGACCCATGGTGCTAGAAAGACTTCAGAAATGACAATTTTCAGTCTCGTTCTGTTCGAGGAAAATCGCAGCAGCAGAGACTCTTTATAAAGAGGCATCTTCGTGCAAGTACCAAGCAACGAGAAACTCGTTAAATGAAATGGTTCCCTAGGGCTCGAAAGACTTCAGAAAAGAATTTTAAGAAAACCAAAGGGTGCTGGCCTCTTTGTACAAGTGAGGGCACTTACAGAATGACGTAGAAACTTTAGGGAAGACTACAACATTATTCCTATTTCCATGATTTAGAAGATGAACCCTATTCATGTGGAACAAGGCCACCACAGGGGCCACTGACTTGGAATTCAAGCTACTAAAGAACAGGGTGTTCATTTGAAAGAAGCAACAGAAGGTAGTATGAAGCGCAAGAAGAAGAGATTCAGTCATTAGAAAATAGGAAATTTAAATGAAAAACAAATATAAATGAATGAATACTTAACAGGTAAACTATATCAAAAGAACTTAAGATTGATGTTGGAGTCCACCACAAGGATCAGTGCCCAGTTTTTCATTCGTGACCATAATCTTGGGAGACATTACAAAGGAACACAAAAAAACAAGGCACTTGGGAGCTGCTACATGAGTAGGACCTGATCTTAACGCCAGAGACAAACAGAAGATGAGGTCTGGATGGACCAAGACGAACGAAGAAGAGTGAAATCAGCGCCAATAAAACCAAGTTTATGGAAAAGGGCAAACTGAGAATATCCAGTCAGGAAAGTGGTTTTGCTGATGCTGTGAGAGAGAGGTTTTGCAGGGGTATGAAATATCATGAACCGGAGGTAACTAAAGAATTTTTGCGAGAGATGCTTTGGACTGGTGACGCTAAAAGAACAGACAAGTCCACCATGATTGACAGGTGACTTTGTACTACAGAAAAACTAGGCCTGGCCTAATTCTTTTGTGGTGCAAAGTCCCAGACACCATAATCCACTGAGTTAACATTCTCAACTCTTGTAGGACTGTACGGAAGGATTTTTTCTTCACGAAATACATTAAATCTTTTTAATGTTTGACATAACTTGTTTGTCGAAAGTTGAACAATCACTAAAGATATATTTGATCTGCATTCTATGACTTCAATGATTGGGTCAAGTGGATCATTCATCTAATAGCCATGAGTCACACGAGTGACTAATTTGAAGGTCTAATATTATCCCAGTGTGGCACTATTTTCGCAATATAGGGACACCACATACAACAATGTATTTAGTTTGCTTTATTGCCACTGACGGTATTCATTGCAGATGCAGCTGCAAAGGGGCTAAGGAATCAGAAGGGGAATTTGATTAAACGTAATGAGTTCCTGAATGAAAACGATGTCACTCGTTATTCACAAACCTGTTGCTTTAACCTAGGTGGAAGGATGCTGAGCTGCTGCAATGCCAAGTGACAGAATCCAGAAACGACCAAAAAGGGAGCTCCCTGGAGAGTGAGGTATAAAGAATCCCAAATTCCAAGGGCAAAAGGGGTCAGGAGGTGGACTATAAATTCTTCCAAATCAAATGGATAACTTCTGAAAGGTGAGATGGATGGAAACCTCGTAAATGTCTTGCAGATAGGCAAGTTGAATGGGACAAGATGATGAAAAAGATAGCTGACATACAATAGAAACTTGCCGTTGCATCTGATGGTCCTGAGAAACCCAAGCTTAATTAAACATCTCTATGGGTAGTAATACTCAAGAGAATGGCCAGCGAAATACACAAGTTGAAACTGAACCAAGAAGACTTTTTACTCTCTTAACTGGTCAGAGTGAGCGGCAATAACAGGAGTAACTCGCTGAAATGCGAGGTTTATAACCAAATTTCAGAAAATCGACCGAACCTGAAGTGAATTTTGCTGAAAAAAAAAAAGAGGTCTGAACAAACTAGTCGAGTAAAAGGTTGAGGGGAGGTATGAACTTGGAATGAGTCTGAGAAGGCAGAGTTGGAAATCAGCCATGAGGTAACCTGGTAGCTGTAGTCTGGGTTCAGAAACCCTACTGCCCATATATTAAGAAGTGTTCCAGCCAAAACTGCAGAGCAATCACCCATCAACTTGGAAAAGGCAAACGCTGGTGTAAAAATGTTAATCCTGCAGTAACTTGGCTACATAAGTCAGCCACGGCAGTCTGGTGTTCTCCATTTTCCTTCTACAGTGGATTATAGTGTCTAAAAAGTCACAAAAATAAAGCCAGGTGTTTAAAAAGTCACACAAATAAGGCCAGGTTAATGTAATGACCTTGTAACAGACAAAAAATGAATACTAAACAAAGACAGCATCTTAACTGAAAGAAATTGATAAATTTGCTGCTTCTCAAAGAAGTTTTATCTTAAAATCTCACACAAAATACTGGTATTTACCTTGAACCACTCTTGACAATTAATAACAGTCCCCTAAAAACGTAAATCGTTCATATAATATTCACCCTGCTCCATCAAAACTCAAAATTTACAGTACGATACTATATGAAAAATACCACAAATATCAGATTTATCACAGTTGAAACAAAACCATTATGTAAAAAATACACAACACCTTTTCTTCTTCTTCACAGAATAACCATAAGTTAGGGTTATTGTTTTCAATTTCAATTAATCAATGAAAAAATAAACTGTACCATTAATTGTTCCATTAACTAACAGAGAAAAGGTAACAAAAGAGTGCCCCAAAAAAAGCAAATTACAAATAAAATAACATTACAAAAATCTTAGATAAGGCACCGTAACAATTCTGATGTACAGCATTTGAACACAGCCACAAAGTCGCATCGTTAGACCCTCACAGGCTTGCCTGAGGATACATTCTTAAATCATCACAACCTTTATCATTATGAGGTAGATTAGGCGACCTACCAAGACAAAACACTCCCATGGGCTGACCTGAACAGTTTGCTTTTAACAGCAAACTTCAAATTTTATCCAATAAACTGCTGTTCTTCAAATAATGTATAAATGGATATCTAAAAACCTTGAGGATTCTGACAAAATTTCAGAACAGAAGGGGATAACTCTAAAATAATGGTTTAACTGGCTCCAGTTTCTTCAACAGGGAATGGAAGGCCTACAGATGAGGTCCATTTGTCTGTCTTCAAAATGGGAATGCTCAGCCAAATGATAAATACTGTACAATGTACAATAAATGTCAAAAAAGAAAATTTTAAGTCGAATAAGGCCAAGTTGAAAAGTAAAAGGCAGACAGCAATGCATTTGGGATTGAAGGGACACCGAACAGAGCCTTTAGTACCATCTACAGTGAGCCATGCAAGTTACACCATAAGTGGTAATCCCATTTAGGGGTGTCATCGATCATGAATGAGCAAGACACCATAAGAACTAATGGCCTGAGCAACCTTGTGCATTCTGAGATAAGTTTAGGCTCAGAGAGATGCAAAAATAATAAAGACTTCAAATTCTCGAGAAGAAGAGGCAGAAGAGGATGGCAAGGCCTATGAGGAGAAGAGGGAAGGAGGTCAAGAAGCAGGTGACTAGAGAAGATGCTGCTGCAGTGGATGTGCAATCAGAGAAAGAACATGTTTAGAATATACTAAAGAGAAGAGTGAAGGCAGTACTTTGAGATTCTTCTGTGAAGAGAAAGAATACGAACTGAAAGATGTTGTTATGATAAAAAAATCAATACAGAATTCAACATCGGAAGAGGTTATGAGAATCCTTCATATGTCAACTAAACAGCAAGAGAATTAATCGTTAAGGAACTGAACAAGATTACATGGAAATAAACATCTACTCAGCATGCGTAAACATTACAAGCCTTTGCAGGATGTCTGATAGGTCAATAACTATACAGAGTAAAAATAATGGAAATAAATAAATGCCAAGACTACTGAAACACAGTGTATTCAAGTATGTGTGAAGGTGTTGGCAGTGAAGGAAAGGAAGCCGCACACAAGTATGTCTGGGTAAAGCATTGGAGGAATACCCAGACAAGCAATTAGATGGCAAAGAGGTCTTACTAAACAGGTGTTGGAAATTTACCATGATATGAGAACTTGTCTGAATATAATGGCAGAAACATAGAGAATTTGAGATAAACACTGGTGACCATCACCAGTACTCATAGCCATCAAGGTAGTTGCGGAGAAATGAAGAAAGGGAGGCCCCTGGTAACTTGTGCGTGCAGATGTCCTGGTGGTAACAAATGAATCAGAAAAAGAAGGCTTACAATATTTTTTGAAAGACTGACGACTGAAAAGGGGAGTTAAGGATGTATATCACAGCAAGCATAAGCAAATTTACAATGACGGGAAAGGAAATTAAGGGCAAGGCATGTTCTGAAACAACATAGGAATTCTGACTGAGAGTGTACAAAGTATAGGACAATGAAGAAAACTCTTCAAACTTCTAACCTCATTTGAGGAATGCGAATGAAGATGCATAAGATGTGCCAAATGCAGACTTGGAAATTACTCCGAAGTAACCAATTTTAGGATACACAAACTGATCATCTTAGAATTAATCTGATGTAAATCCAAGGAGGAGTTAAAATCTGAGCTCCAGAAATAGACAGACAGCACTCAAGACTCTTTGGTATCCCTTCAGCCCCAGATGCCCTGCACTAGGTCTCTTCCCTTGGTCTCTTGTCAGCTGTCTAACTTCTGTACCTTTTACCTCATTCCATTTGTCATTTTTTTCTGACAAATCCCCCGGGGAAAAGTCTAGTGCGTCTGCAAGTCAGACTCAGTGGTCTTGTTCAAGCACTCTATTACAGTAATGACCACCTGATTTTATGCAAAGCTTTCAATCCAACAACTTTCAGAGAGTGGTATATGTGCAGACAACCCACGAGAAGTGTCACTTTGCTTCTGTTATTTCCACATCACGACTTGAAGGTCACCGATGACGAGGAATCATGCAACCTGCATAGAAAAAAAAAAGACATTATAAATTCAGTGTTGTAATTTAAGACACTTTTTCACACAAAATGATGCAATTACCAAAAAATTCTCTTGCCTTAAAAACTCAAGGTCTGACTAATACTTTTTGTTTTCTGTTGATTACTACTCTACTTGAATTTGAACCATCATGGCCAGAATTCTTCCTGCATATAAAACAATAGTATAAAGACAATCTAACACCAAAGAAGAATGAGTTCGAAATACTGTATCTCCATTCAAAGAGTACACAAACCTCTTGTTATAGCTTTGCCTCATACCCAAAAAGGAGCAGTTAGCTCCTCATTCCCAGTGGTCTAAATCACCTGTATGGTCTGTGGCCCAGTGCTTCATGGTACTGCCATGAATACCATCACTTTCCTAATAGTTACAAGAACACGTACAAACATTTAACCATCTTACTTCATCTCAATCTGATACAAAGTCTGCCCCATTTTATATTCCAGATAAATTGTACAATTTGGGCAGGGGCTATGGTTGGTAAACATCCAGTGCCTTCCATACAATGATTGCATGCAGCAGTTAGTTACCCAAGTCCCCAACAATATATGTACACTAATTTGAGGTACCGTGATCGCCCCATATTCACAGGGGATGCGTCCCACACACCCCCGCAAATAGCTAAAATCCGAAATACTTAAAACCCCTCTAAAAACACTTAGAACTGCCCATTTTGATAGTTTAAACACAGAAAAACCCTGTAAAAATGCATATACCTGAGTACTTTAATAGTTTTATCACAAAAAGTGCAATTATTCATGAAAATTATATGAAAATACAGTAATTAGTGAATATTTCTCAGTGAAAAATACCGCGAATGGGCGAATTTTCCACGAATAATGGCTAGATATGTTCCACAGAAACAACCCGCGAATGCGCGAGACCGCGAATCATGAGAACGCAAATACGGGGGGTTTACTGTACCATTATTTGCAGCCTCTGCTCAGCATGAGAGCCAAAACTGGGCTCAGGAAGTACAGTCCCAACTCCCATTTCAACAATTAGCTTCTCCATGTCAGACTCAGAAAAAGTAAGTACATCAGATAGTTTGCGTGATCAGTGAGTACTTCATACCTGACAGGTTATTTTCTACACAGCCACCTGACAGTACTGCAGGTGTTGCATAATACTACACATCAGGAGTCTGAACTCTCTGCACAATAAAAAAAGTATGTATCACTATGTATCACTTACATTTAATCACAGAAATTGGGCTATGTAAACACAAGGTTAACATTCTGTTTCATGAGCTGTAAAACAGTCATGTTCTTTCTACACTGGTGCTAGCTAGTTAAGGGAAATCAACCAAAATCTTAGAGTGATTAGTAAAAATGACTAAGAAACAAGCAAGGAATGGGCAAAACTTCCTTCTGCTTCTGGGGTCACCTATTCCACATAAGAACCATTTACTCTTGAACTTTGGTTACACATCAGATAAGTGCCAATCAGCAGTGGCATAGTCACAATATACAAGTTATTTTTTCATTCCAACTAGCCTCTCTAAGACACATTCAAGTATAGCACGGGAGCACACCTGGACAAGAATTTCAATTTATTGTTGAGGAAGGCTAGTTACAAGCTACACCACTCTCAACGGTTTGAGACCATGGTTACGCAGTGACTGGGCAGTATGGGTACACCAAACGCAACAGCTAAGTTAACATGACCATCACATGTTGTACTGATAATTGCACACAAAATACACCAATGAATTACGGTGGGGGATGCTGACCACTCTTAGCTCCCAGGACACAAAATACAATACAAAACAAAATGAACATCTGTATAATGCTTGCAATACACTACTGTAGTTTTTTCTTAAGGCCAATAAAGTTGTGCATTGCAAAGATGAACATCACAAAGGTTCAAAAACATCATCCTGCAAAACACCAGATACAACAGGTCTAAAGCTGAAATGCAAACAATTACTCTCTTCTGTTGGTCACTTTTGGAATTCCAAATGAGGAACAATACATATCCTCCACGACCTAAATTACTTTTACTTATAATGACAGTTACCCCTCCAAATTTGCAAGGGTTAGGGGTGCCAACCAACCTCAAATTTGAAAATTCACCAATAAAGAAAGGCCATCAAAAGACTGGGCAATTCAACCAGCTTTTACAGGCCAGTATGCTACTAACAACTCATGGTTTTAATGCTGATAAACTGAACTCAGAAAAAATTGGATTAAGAATGTGGCACTATTGCATCCAGATTTCCTCTCTGAGAAAAGTGATCACTAAGGAACAATTTCACTACAACATGAAAACCAGGTCAAAACTATGTAAGTCATACATAGCGTTGCATATTGTACTGTACTTATGTTCCATTCCCTTGGTTCTCAAATTTCCCTTCACAGAATTCTTTCCTGGTAATCTTTGCTACATACATACATTTATCTCGAATATAAATACTAGGTTGAAAATAACCTTACCAGATGACTTTGGTTAATCCAGTCGAAATTAATCCAAATGTGGATGACATCAAACTCTCATCCTGTAATGAGGTCTTCTCATTCTCCCCCCTTCATACGACCTTAAACCCGTCTTCCTATGGGGGTCAGCTGCTTGAGTCCTTCTCCAAAGAATTTTATCTTGGGCACCTGCATGTTTATGCCAGCGATCTGATGCCGCTTACTACAATGCCACGCCAACTAATTCTCTACCAGCCTCAGCTTCTACCCTCCACAGCCACATCATACTGTGGTGTCCTGCCCCCCCGCCCCCTCCCCCCCAAAAAAGTTAGCCTATAAAGTACCCATTTTAGAAACATCAGAAATTTACTACATTCGTTTTCAAGATGATCACCTGTCCATGCCAGACCTGGGCATTATAGCTGATTCCCACATTTGAAACTGGAGGTGGGCAAAGTGAAAATCAGCCAATCCTTAAAGGCTATTTAATAACAAAATATTTGTACAAAAGTGTTTGTTTTAACCAGTGAACTCAATCCACAGGCTATTAACGACGCCTTAGGAGGATTGTCACTCAGGTACGAGATCCTATCATGAAGATACCCCGAGGTCTCTTTGGAGCATACCCCCTTCAGCAGAAGGAGGGGTAGGGTTACTGTGCCTAAACCCTGCAGAGCCAATGATGGATAACTAACAAGTTCACATGTACAAAAAAAGGTATACTTCTAATACTCAACAGAGTACCTCCAGGCTTTCCAAAAACCACAACCAGGTTTAAAAGGCAGTAGACCAAAGAAGACTAACTATCGATTCAGGACATGATATCCCCTTCACAAGCCAGAGGAGTTAATGCTCTGCCATAATCGTATTTAATCTCTGCACCATGAAGATAAGCCAAAGCAAGTACATGCGTACCATGCCACTGATTGACTTTAATATCTTATCCAAGTCAAAGTTTTCAAATTTAGAAGTTGAAGCCATTGTTCATGTGTCCAGTGGCTTACCTTCCATTAAGGATAGAAATTAACATGAAAGTCGTTGACAAAAACCCAATGAAAAGGACATCGCATTTCTACCTTAGGTTTCCATATCACTCAAGATAGAACCTTGACATCAGGTTTAATTCTGTAAGCGCAATTCCAACAACTCTTACAGACAGTACTGGACCCCCAAGGAGTCAAGTTCCTCAAGCCCTTGTGACTCCAAGTTAGGTAAAGATACTGTTATAGTTAAGGGTCTAGCCCAAAACTGTACTTAGTCTAGAATAAGGCAAAGATAATTGCCTTGTCTTTTGTAAGGCCTATCTTATCTAAGAATGTGGGTCTCTAACTCTTTAGCTGTGTCTAAGGCTACTGTGAAGTTTCCACAGAAACTTATTTACCAGGAGCTAGTTCTAAAAGGTTCAAAGATTGACAAAATAATGAACTGAAGGACTGCATAGAGATTCTTGGGTAAAGTACATGGCAGAGACTTGGGAAACTTCACTTTAACACCTTGAAAAACATTTAGATTTCTTTGTCCTCAGACAAGCCCAAGAATCGATTGGTAGGTTCTCTCCCAGAACTGATAATGGCATTACTGTGAAATCCTGTCTTGGGCTCACCAGAACCATGGACCATACCAGGCAGTCATCTGTAGCTTGTGGGAGTGTGATGAAAACTTTTCACCTCTCGGATGCTTGCATCCACCACTGAAATAAACTGCAAACCCAGCCTTCCCTAGTCACCTGGGGTAATCAATGCCAAGAGACAACTTACAAAGACTTCCTGAAACCTAGCAAGAGTAGGAAAGGCATTACAGTCTAGACCTACCCAGGGAACAGCTTGGTGTTCCTCTCCAAGCTAGAGGACCTTGCAATGGTAAACCAAAATTGGTAAAGATACGACTTCCTTTAGTCTCAAACAGGTCCATAACAGGGGATGCCTACAGTCCATGGTCTACAGCCAGCCTTAGGATGATGAGTACCTTCCATTACCATCACTTATCTCAGTGACTGAGAACATACACTAAAATTTTTCTAATCAATGAATAATTACCTCCAGCAAAGATAATAACTCAAGTATGAGGTTGTGTGTGTGTTAATTTGACCAACTAACAGAAAAAGGGGCAGAGCAATTAGACATAGTAGTGCTCGCTCTTTCTTAAACATATAATGATTAATATTGTCTCTAAGAGGCATACTCTAATTGCCCTATATGGCATAAGTGTCGAGCTCATTGTCTCTAAATAATATCCAGTCTGCATTTAACAACCCTGAGAGGGACAAACCTCAAAATAGATATTTTGTTCTCAACCTAGGTCAGGACCAAAAGACTAGTACCGTATCTTCAATGCAAAGTCAGCATTGCGCAACACTTGTAAGTCTCTTACCATATCAAAGGTCCTATAGTTATCAAGAGAGGGTTTAATAGTTTCCACAGACTTATACTAAAGACTCAAACAGCTTTGGAGGCAATAACCAAATCAATCAAGTTTCCTTGGATTCTTTAAACTTAATAAGTATCTCTCCTCCAGTCATAAAATGAGAGCTGTAAGGTTTCCTAATCATCAACTAATATTGCTGAAAACACCTGCCATTCAGTCAGAAGGCCTGTAAGTGGAAATTAGATATTGGTAGCTTCTGTTCCAAGTGACTAATATGCTTACAATCAGATTCATTATTCCTTAAAGAAACTGACATACGGTAGTTGAAAATTCATAGCCATTCCGTAGGCACAATACTATTTTTCTTGTTAGTTGGTCTCTTAGAGCACTGATCCTATCTAGGGCAACTCAAGGAAAAGCCACAATCTTTCTTGCTTCTGTCCAAAGAAGGCTTTTCCCTATTCTGAGTAAAGGGGAATAAGCCATAATGACATCAACATCTATTCGGATAAAAGAAAATATTTAATGATGTCATAAGTATTTATACATAATGTATAAATATAAACCTACACATTATGTATCTATACCTACATAGTGTATATCAATATATGTATTCAATACACACACACACATATATATATACATAGGCCCTATAAGCTAAGGCAGTTATGAATTTATTCCTACACGAATACAAATTCCTTACGCCACTAATGCCGGACCTGGTGCCATACCAGACCAGACAGAGGAAGGGAACAACTGGCGCAGATCCGCACCACTTTCTGACATGTCTCGGTTCCCTGTCACTCCAAGCCACGAGGGAGTGAGACAGAACTTGCCAACGCAGGAAACGATCCTAATTTACCTAATTCTTGGGAGGGTAAAAATAAAACACTAATGATAATAATAACACAAAATGACTCCATCCTATCAAATCTAATGCCCTGAATCGATGGAAAGCTCATTTGGAGTAACAGACCAAAGAGAAGGAGCAGAAGACATGTAGCCCTTTAGGTTAAGTCTTAATAGTATTATCCTCTATAGTTGTTTCTACAACCTGACACCTAACAAGCTCTCTTCGTTCACGATCAATTACCGCATTTCGTTCAATTACGATTCATAGAGTTATCCAGCCATAACTTTTCCCTCGGTAAAATATATCATGAGGGTAATAATACTGGAATAATGCCTATTACAGGAACTCTTACTTTATGGGATTGTAACGAACAAATATTAAAAAAAAATAAAAGAACAAACCAACATAAAAAAACCACGTGTCTGCCGAACTCCTAGCGAAAGCGGTGGCACAACTAGACTGTCAGCTACGAGTACGAGTGTTTGTGCCTATCAGTCCCCTGGTGGCGGATGTTGGGGGTGGGGGGAAGTTTATGGATAGAAGGAGGATATTCACAGAAAACTAAGTGTTCTTGTGTTTTGTTTCAATATGTCAAACTCCCGATGGCGTGGAAGTAAAAGCTATATAATGGAGAGGTAAGGTTCATTTAGAAAATCTTATTTCAAGGCATCATAAGAAATAATGGATAAATTTTGTAACCCATATTAACAAATACCACATGTTCTTGGGTTAACCGAATGGATACCAGTAAGAGTTGATTTACATAAGGGATCTGCTTCAAGTCCATATCTTTTTGACCTGATAATGGATGTGCTATCTCAAGGAATAAGAGATCAATCCCCCTGATGCATCAGGTTTGCTGGTGACATCGTGATATGCAGCACCTACAGAGGGGTGGTGGAGCCAAAACTAGTGAAATGGAAGAGGGTTCTGGAAGACAGAGGATTAAAGATCAGTAGAAAGAGGACTGAATATTTAAGGTTCAATGAAGAACAAGACACCGAGATTAGTGCGGAAGGGACAAGGTTGAACTGAGTAGAAAAATTTAGGTCTCTTGGTTCAACACAAGTAGCTGGTGATGGAGATTTGGATGTAGAAATTACACAAAGAATGCAGACTGGATGGAAAAACTGGAAAAAGATGTCAGGTGTCATGTGTGACTGCAGAATCAACTTAAAGGTTAAAGAAGTGTATAAGACAGCAGTGAGACCAGCTTTGATATATGGAGCTGAAACATGGCCGGTAAGAGAGTGCAAGAGAAGAAATTGGATGTGGTGGAGATGAAAATGCTTAGATGGATGTGGGGGGTAACAAAAATTAACAGGATCAAGAAAGAAAGAATAAGATTGACTGCTAAAGTTGTAGAACTATCAAAAGAAGGCCCAGGAAAGAACACCGCAGTGGCATGGCCACGTGATGAGAAGGGACGAGACATGTCGGGAGGAGAGTGATGCAGATGGAGGTGCCTGGCGGGAGAGCAAGAGGAAGACCGAAGCGAAGGTGGATGGATGTTGTAAAAGATCTGAGAAACAAACAATTGTCTGGGGACGATGTGTTTGACCGAGCCATGTGGAGGAAAGCTGTCAAAAACATCAACCCCACATAGAAGTGGGAAAAGAGGCAGAGAAAGAAGTTCTTCATAAACTGATTAAGTTGAACCTGACTGCTGACATGAGCAGCCTTCAAAAGACTTTACCATAGAGAGCAATATTACCAACTCCTATTCCATTCACATACCTTATTGAGATCCAGTTGCAAGAGACTACAAGGGAGACCTTTTGTTTCTTTCCATACTGGTACTGCCTAAGGCATGGTTCAGACCCCCATGACAACACAAGTTTTTACTGGATTCGCTGGCCTGCAATACAAGGGGAAATCATGACTTCATTGCAACCTCCTTTCGGTGATACATTTCGAAAACATTCAAATAATTTCCAAAATGGCAAATTACTGACAATGCTGTAAATCACAGTCATTCCAAATTCTGAAGGATAACAATTCTCTGACAGCCTCATAGCTCTGAACATGTCTTACCTGATCCTTTTCATAAGGGTTTGGCCTGACTTTAAACCCTTATCTCATTCCTACATCTCATGAGGCTTAACCTCCACAATCTAAATATGGCTATACAGACAGCCAGTTACTATTATGCTCTATTGATTCAAACCTACTTTTAAAATATTTACCCCTCAATGAAGTTGGGAGCCTAACCTCAAGCACAGAATCTGACACCAAAGACTGTGCCAGCAACAGTGCAGTGACTATAAAATATATTTTAACCAATTTGGTCTCTTCCCAGTATCAGGAAACTAAAAATTTATGACTGGACATGACTTGTCTGTCACAAAAAGTGTAAAGGTGAGTCCACACTGCAGTAAAACACTGTATGAAATCAGTTACTGACATGTGATTTATAAAATGTTAAAACTACATAACTGTTGAGGACTTTTATAAAACCATAGACACTCAGGCAAAGAGTACCAGTATCTTTAAGCTTTAAAAACTAAACAGTTTTATTCATGGGTTCTTCCACTGCTGAATGCTGAAAATATAGTTCTACTACCACACCACTGATATGACCATAGAAATAGTTATTATCACTACTAGGCTAACCCTACCAGCCTGCCATGCAGTTCGCATACATATGCTATATAACCCATAGGATTCTATGCGTAGTTTATAACCTGGCAGTAGTTTTCAGAACAGCAGGTACCATTACACAAAAATTTGTTGTAAAATCCAAAACCTGATTCTGGAAAGCATCCATTCCTGGGCTAAATAACAACATTTTTTTGGTGTAAGTTTACAGAGCATGCAAAGTAAAATTTAAAAGCATTTAATTTCACTTGAATTTTCATATTTCAACCCATTCGGAAGGTCTAGACTACTTCGCCCATCTCCCCAAAACAAAAGACTGCTGTGTCAACTGTCCCTCGACCTTGCTCATTTCATACCTACGTAAGCTACCTGTAACTATGAGTATTCACTGTTAGTCTAATGAAAAGTTTTACCATAACAGATAGGGCAATAAAATACCAACATAACATAATGAAACTGGGAGCCATTCCTAGGTTCTAGGTTACGGTTTCAAAAACTTGAAGGTGAGGGGAGGACGCTCATACTTCTCTACTCTAGGGTATGATAAGCCTAGGCTATATTGCTTTGGATGGGTTGAGACTGATGATTAAAGATATGGCTATACCCAAAATACCCTTCGTAGGGTTAATCGTCGACCTGGGCCAAAGACTTTGGGAAGATTATGGTATGACGTGCAAATTAGGATACCAGCGGCTCAATTGACTTAATTACTGATATTTTACAGTTTCAGCTTTGAAATAACACAAAGGTTCTATATTATGGAAGGCCAGTGTCTCCCACACCCATACCTTAGGGCTAAAATATCTCAAAAATCTTCGATACCTCAGTAACCTCAACAAGGGTAGGCATATTGTCTTGGTGGGCACCTACCCAAAGGCTCCTTAATAATTCTTGTGTTTCTAAGTGACGTCTGCCATAATGCCATTTATCACCGTCATCATTACTCACCTTGAATCAAATGACGTCAAATTACGATCTCTCATCAACTGGGAATAAATCGTTCGTGAAAATAAAAAAATGGCACGAAAATCATCACCAACAGCTAAAATGACGTGGCACGTCAAAGACGGCATGAAGATCCAGGCATACCAACATTGTAAGACTTAACACCGTATTTTGAACATGAATATTACAGTTTTCAGCATAAGATAATTAAATAAAAACCAATTTAATTTTAATTTACATTTCTGACCTTACTATAGACTACTCAAAATAATAAAATATCTTTATATCACCTGCTTTAAAAGCCGTGGAGATTGGCAGTTCCGACAACTCTGCAGCAGTTGCTGTTCGTAGACATGACGATTGACGATCCTGGCATGTTTTACCCGGACTGCATACATGCAAGAAACAAATTCCATACCTTGAACAGTTTTTACTTATGGGAATGGATGAGCTGGGGAATCCTGCGAAAATAAACATATAAGCAGAAGGAATGGTGTATCATTATTTACATACTAAAAATCCTTTAAGATTGTTAGTGTTCAAGATATATCTCCAATATTCATCATATACAGACTCTCCCTTAACTCATCTGTTGAAACTGATATGATGAAACTTTGCACCATCGTTTATGGTGCCAAAATATCTAAGAGCCATTGGGCAATGCATAAGGTAGGAATACTATAGATACAATAAGAAAACGAATTTGTACAGAACCGTTGAAAAGCAGCATATGACGACAGCAACACATCTTGGACTAATATATCCTGTTTTACACAAATTGCACCAAAATGAAAACATGTTCAACTTGAAAACAATAATTATAACTCAATGTTAATTCTGTTCTCAAAGAATTTATTGATATTATTGATGGCAAACTTTCTTTTTATTCTCCATAATTACTGAGCATTACCGTTCATTAATTCGACATTATGCAGAGGATTAAGGCGTGAATGCTTTGATCATACAGCGTAATGGTATAAATCAGCAATACTCTGCAATTGCAATGTATATCGGTCATTGGCGGGCCAATAAGCTGCATTTTATCCAGTTCGAAGGAAAAGTTTGTTTGCCAAGAGGAAAAATCCCATTTTGGCGAAGTATGCATTGCTTGAAACAGTCTTATTGCAAGGAAATTGCAATTATTGCAACTTCATATGCATAAGCGTTATCAGGAGAACACTAGACTGCGTTTTCTTAAGAAAGGAATAGTTGGTTTGCTCCCAGAACACATCATAATAAGGTTGCTACTTTGGATTTTTTATTGCTTGCAACATTGCCGTATTGCAAGGATATGGCAACATATTGCAAATTCCTATGCATTATTCGTCATTAGGAGAACATTAATTTCTATTTAATCCAGTTTGAATGAGAAAACATTTCGGCCCATTAAAAAATTTCCAAAGGCTACAGTCTTGGTCTTTTAATGGTTTATGTCAGGCTTGCAACATTGCAGTAATGTAAGAAAGTTGCAATATACTGCAATTTCGATTGCATTTGCGGCATTACAGACAAATTGCTTTCCCTTTCTTTAGTTTGAAACAAGACCATCCTCTTGTCTTCCTGTTTTGTATGTTGTGAGTTTGTTTGCAACCTTGCCGTACTGCAAGCAGTTGCAATATATTGTGATTTCGAATGCATATTCGTCATCAGAGTCCCAGTAAATTTCCTTTTATCCAGTTCAAAGCTTTGAAAGTTGGGTTTGGACCTCCTAAAATCCAATAGACTATATTTTATCCAGTTTCAAGTATAATTTATTTTCACGAATTTAGCTTTGTTGCAACATTGCAATATTGGAAATCCATTTTAATACAAGCCAATTGCGCATGCTTGCAGGCCATTTAAAGCCCAGCAGACTGCATGTTATCCAGTTTCAAAGGAAAGCTGATTTGCTCCCTGAAAAAAAGCCTAGAGCTATTTTAGAGCTGTGTTGACAAAATTAATATTCCCATGCTTTCAGCATTGTCGTATTGCCAGCAAATTGCAAAACATTGTAATTTCGCACGAATTCGTCATTAGAAGCCCAATAAACATCGTTTTATCAAGTTAGAAGGAAAGACTATGTTGCTCCCTATATAATTCCTGAGGCTATATCCTTGCTTTGCAACATTACCGTATTGCCCCTTTTACTAGCATTTATACACTGCACCTCCATCCAGAGCATTGCAATTAGTGTGGATAAATTTTACTAACAGCCCTCTGCGAAAGTAATTATGTAATGAAATGATTGCATGGCCTGTTCATGGCTTTCTTTTGTAATTTAATGATTCGGGTCTAAATATAGTATTTGTCTAATAACCCTGTTCTATTTTCATGTGAATGAAACTAAACTGTATCGGTCATGCGATTATAGCAAGCTATCATTTGTTCAAAGGTTATATTACGCTTCAGTTTCAGCCTCGTAACTAAACCAACGATGACTGGGGGATTTACCACTAATTATGTTATGAAATAGTATCAAAATAATCAGTGATATCGTACTTTAGTTATGCCTTCAATTCCATGCGGTCCATTATCCAAAGAACAATTTAGAGGATTTTTTTTTGCTAGAAAAAAGTCATTAACGCCATCTGTCGGCCACCAAAGAAAATCAGCGCAAGTGGACAACTGCATTTTCACAGATGAGTGAGGAAACTAGTTAGATTATTGTTGTTACGATCTTTATCTCCATATCTAAAAAGAAAATTCTGTTGACATAAAAAATTCAACTTTAATTTCAAACAGATAATTCTTAAAAGAGGAAAATCACGCACAATTCGATGGAAAGAAATATGCTAAATATCAATTTGTCTATCATCCTTACCCATAGCAAGAATCGCGTCGTCCGTCATAGACGATATGAAGATCCAGGCATACCAACGAAACGAAATTCAACATCGTATTTTGGACAAGAATTTTGTAGTTCTGAGCATAGAATAATATCATTAATATATATTTATTATAATTCCTTACCAAAAGCCACAACAATTTTTTTTATAACCAGGTCCTCTGATCAATAAATTAATTGCCAGTCTAGATCAGATTTCCCACAGACCAGACTTCAGGTAATCAACACTCAAAGAGGGTGACGAATCCAAATGCCTAAATCTAACACTAATTTATTCACAGAAACACTTAACGAAAAAATGTCCCCTAAAACCTACTTGAGGAACTAGAAAAAAACACACAAGCATCTACATTGTCCTCGCACGTACCTCAATCTCCTAACTAACTATTATACCGACGTCAGAGAGAAGAGTCACAGTGGCAGATCGATATCAACACACACTCACGTCTACACGAAAGGAAGAGACACACATAAGAAAACCTTAACATTAATAATTAATTGGCTTCCTTCACACCAGAGGATAAATTTACAAAAATTGATAACAATACACCTTACTTTCTATACAACACCAATAACCATTCACCCAATACGGCGAAAATACACTGAAGCTGTTTCTGTCGAGGAAAAACTGTCTCTAAAGGCTGCGTTGGGAGCTTTCACTGGATGCTTTCATGCAATGCTCCGACGGAGAGTCCACTCGCATAAAGGGGAAAGTAAATATGGGCAGAAGGGGATGCTCACCCTCCTCCGGCCTCAGAAGACCTACCTGACGATTCCCGGAGGACACAGCCAGAGCACTCGTAATTGCAAGGGATGGTCCTTGCTCACAGGTGAGCAAAATCAAAGCCTACAGACAAGCTCGCACAAGGAGGCACAAGGCACACCTCGTCACCAACAGCAGCAGGCTGACGTTGACGGAAGCGAGCGTCTAAACGTCCTGGCCTTGGCCAGAAGGCAGCGTTGCAGACAACACCGACGAGGAGCGCAGTGAGAATACAGGGTGCCGAGCCGCCCTTCCGGGAGCTGTAACGATTAACCTTCTTCGCCTGATGGAAAACTGCCCCACATCAAGTAGGGGCGACGAGGCTGAAGACAGTACTCTGGTCTTAGAAGTGTGAAAAAAAAGAGAAACAAACGGATGAATATAACTCTATATAACAATACATACAAAACCCCCGAGGGGAGCGAAAAGAACCAACATGCAGTTTTTCGTGACTTGGGTAAAAATGAAAATTTAACTTAGGTTAATGAGAAACCAAGAAAATAATTTAAGATGATATTACAATATATATGTGTATATATATATATATATATATATATATATATATATATATATATATATATATATATATATATATATATATATATATATATATATATATTCATCCAATACCACAATGGTCCTGTGACATATAAAAATAAGCTCTCATTTTTCCTGCGAGAGCTTCATATATATATATATATATATATATATATATATATATATATATATATATATATATATATATATATACACACATACACACACACACACACACGTGTGTGTGTGTGTGTGTGCGTGCGTGTGTGAATGTGATTCTATTCAGAAAAGGAAACATACAGTGAGTTCTGTTCATTTTTCATCTGCATTTATGACTATTTATAATCGTTCTAATGATTCCACTCGAACATGATTTGTTAACTAAAACTGAGCATGTATCTATTTGAATTAAGAAATCGTAATTACTCTTGAGCCTTACCATTTTTGTTGCGAGGCAAAAATTGATAACACTGAAACTGCTTTGAAAGTATTGGGTCAATGTGGCAGCAGGAGAGAGAGAGAGAGAGAGAGAGAGAGAGAGAGAGAGAGAGAGAGAGAGAGAGAGAGAGAGAGAGAGAGAGAGAGAGAGAGAGAGAGAGAGTGGATATGGACTGATCGTATGTAAGTCATTACTGGGCATTATCAGTAGATGTTGGCCTTTCATAGCTTTCTAAAATAAATATTTTGTACTTGGCGAATTAGGTTAGTTAATGAAACGTATTTATTATTCAAACAAAAACATTTTCTCAGAAGGACTCTTGGGGGTGAGCTGTTAAAGGCCAGTGGTGTCATAGTAACCCACAAAATGATGCAAACAAGCTGAGTGCGTTGCTTTGTATTTGTTTATCTCTTTTGGAGGTCCTCATAGCCGGCGTCTTGCCTGACTAAAGGACAACAGTCTTTGGGGCTTCCCGTTCCGGAGAAAGAAGGCAGCACTTAAAACCAGTTAGGTTCTTTGCGACTGATAAATGTTTTCCTTGCATAATGGTAATAACGTGCAGTGCGCTATGTATTTGCGACGGATTACATAAAGAGCCCGAAATCCTGTTTGTTGAATAAATAAAAGAAAGAAAGGGTTGGCAACAGGCAGCTTCTTCTGCGACGTCCTTCATTCGGCTCACGTGACATGTGCGAGCGCTTGAAAACGAAAAAAAGAGACATTGCTTTATCTAATCCTACTTTAGGGATAGAATTTCATGGGCGAGGGAATTCCTCGCTCCCCGGTTTGTTCAATTTTTGCTAATGGTTGTTATTCGTTTTGCAGTTCTTTTAGTCGTCGAATTTTCTGGGAATCCCTTTGAGGAAAGAAGTTGAATAAATTCTGGAATCCCTTTGAGGAAAGTCGCTGAATAAATTAAACGTTCAACACATAATGTTAATATTTTAAATGGTCCGGCAAAAGTTGGATCCTTTCCAACTTCGAAGCACTGACAAGAAGCTTCGCTACGTATTGGTTCCCTTGAATATTGATATGCAACCCATTACATACTTATATTTGAACGAAAGAATAAACTAATATACAAAAATCAGGATAAATGAAAAATAAAAAAAAAAAAACTGACCACTCCAGTAAGAGTGAGGTTTGAAAGGCAGACGAAAATAAAAAGACAAAAATTCACGATAACAGATAAAAGATAACAAACTGTACAACTGAATACGAGGAACGGCGACACACCTGAACGTTCAAGAGAAGAAAGGTGAATGACCTACAAAGCTTAAACTGACGACCCCTGGATTCTCAAAAATACGAGGACATGATAATGAAATACAAGTTTGAAATTTAGGGTAGAGCCTTAAACGACCAACTTGTAACCGTTCTTGGGTCCTCGTTCATTCAACGGAATGGTCCCAGTCCTCTGCTACGCCTGTTCTTTGGAACCCAGAAAGTCCCGGTATGTCTATTAGCTTTGCTCTTAAATAAGTCATGAAATCACTTGCAGACCTGATGCACCAAGTATCCCAGGGAAGAATGAAACTTAATGGTAGTTTGTTTGTTTCCTTATTTACATTCTGTACAAATTTAAAGTCATTTGAAGACACAAATTATTTTAATATAAGGAACAACAGAGATTTCGGTCCTTTTGCTCATCAGTAGTTTCGAAAAGGTCTTTTGAAAGAACATGCACAGGCTTGGTCTCATGCAGGTTGAAGATTTAGGATCTGAAATATACTTACATGGAACCAGGGACGTCATTTAGGGGGGGCCAACTGCGTCCCCCAAGACTAAAGTTGCCCCACCCCCCCTCACTCCCCCAAGCCCCAAGAAGTAACAGCAGCTGGTTTTCCATTATTCCTACCAAAATTCAAATGTGTCATCACACTAAGTCATATCTATCTATCTCTCTATCTGTCTATCTATCTATCTGCCTGTCTGTCTGTCTGTCTATCTATCTATCTATCTATCTCTATCACACATACATTGTTTGTGCCTATGTGTCTCAGTGTCTGTCTGTCTATATGTATGTATGTGTGTATGTATGTGCATGTATGTCTGTCTGGCTGTAGTCTTCACTTATCTATGAGGTCTGCAGAGGAAGGGATGATCCATAAAACTTCAATTAACCAAGTTTTCCTTAATAAAATCCGATCCATTCTTCATCGATAATATTACTACTCACTAGTTCGCTACAAATTTTTGTTTACATTTTGAATAGCTGACTGAGCCTGAGTACAGTACAGGTTCAAGTCATGTTCAGGGAGCTCAGTAAGCGACCGTTGCAATCTCTCTCGAGTCTCTAGAGATAGTTTCGAATTTCCTAAGGCGACAGTCTTTATAGTGATCTGGTGTTACCAACATCTGTGCTTTGATTTGGGTATTTTATTTTGAGAAATTGACCGGATAATTATACGACGTTAATGTACAGTATAACTATTTTTTTCTGCCTGAAACCAGTACACTTGGGAAGCGGCAAGGGCAATTGGTAGCTTCTCAGAACATCAGTCTAAAACAGCATTTGGAGCCAGAGCTGTTTCTGCCAGCAATGGATAAGTGTACTGCCGAATTTGACCGCAGGTTCAGCAGTAACATAGATTTATTTCAGTCTCTGCATTTGACTGTCAATCAAAGCAGTTCCTGGTTGAGGAAAAACTAACTCTGTTCGCAAAGCATGACAGTACCCACATTGATACAGTCCTCTTGGTTTCACAGATTCATTCTGCAGAGAAACTGGAGGACCTAATCGATGTGTACACTGCTCTGAAAGCCTTACCAGTTTCCTTTTCTGAGTTGCTATCCTTAAAATTTCGTTTACCATTCCAGTCACTACAGCTAGCAATGAGTTTTTTTTTCTGCGTTAAAACATGTAAAGAACTACCTGCGAACAACTGGGGATGACCGGCTATCTTACTCGTTGTTGATAGCCACAGAAAATATGGTTAAGTCATTTGATTTGGAAGAGTTAGTGGATGAATTTGCTCGCATGCGACACCGCCGGTACCCATTGGTGTAATTCTATAGAGGAATGTGATTCTAAAATCTTATATTATTCTATTTTGATTCTGGTACTCAAATTATCAACATTATTACTTTTATATTATTTCATTTTCATTATGGTACTCAAATTATCAACATTATTTTTTTTTATTTCATAGTCGTAGTATAAATTCCAGCACGCTAATGATACAGTTGTTTCATAGTTTTCATTAATGCCTGGCATTGCCAGCTGATGGCACTATAATTTGATTTATAAAGTATATTTTCATTAAAGTGTGAAAAAAAGTCATGTTTTCTGTTTAAATGTAGAATCGTAAATATATGAAATTTCTCGGGGATATTAAGCTTCTTGATCCTTGTCTTCTACTAGCTAAGTTAAGTTGAGTATACCTTAGTTTTACCAGACCACTGAGCTGATTAACGACTCTCCTAGGGCTGGCCCGAAGGATTAGACTTATTTTACGTGGCTAAGAACCAATTAGTTACCTAGCAACGGGACCCTACAGCTTATTGTGGAATCCGAACCACATTATAGCGAGAAATGAATTTCTATCACCAGAAATAAATTTTTCTAATTCTTCATTGCCGGCCGGTGACTCGAACTCGGGCCTAGCGAGTGCTAGCCCACAACTCTACCGACTCGCCCAACGAGGAACTATGTCTACCAGTGATGATGAGAGAAATAAAGAGTAGTGGGAATATATGATTTTTGCTCAAATACCTTGCTCATGTCGCTTCAAAAACCACGTAAAATAGCTCAAAAAAAAAAAAAAAAAAAAACCCGGCAGATTAGGCTTGCTTCGCTCGCCAAACCGTCTTTGCCGCCACCCCCCCCCCTCAACAAAAATGTGAAATGACCCCCCCTGGATCAAGCACCTGCTCTCGAAGTTCTGATGTGCTGACAACTGTACAAAGAAAGAGCGACGATGCGCAAGAAGTTCGAGTTTTTCTTAATGCTCTAAGTTTACTTTTAGGGTAAAATCTTGAAATGAAAAATTTTGTTGCAGATTAGAAACTACATAACTGACTCAATAAAACGAACGAATAATTCCGAAAATCAATTGGGAAAGACATGCACGTTTTATGATTTGGATATGCAATTCAGTCCGGGTAAATCGTTTCGTTATAAAAGATTTCAAGCCGTTCAGTCTCTTCTACGCACTGACACTAGAATTAAGTGTGAACTCATTGGGCAGGAAAACCCGACACCCTCACAAATGATGTAAACACTTAAAAAACAGCCCCGCCACCATTTACTTCACCCCACTTCGGGGAAGGCCGGCTCAATCCCATTTTCTTTGCTTGTACTTCTATGCTTCCTCCAAAGTCTTCTGAATGATAAACCTTTCTTAATTTACCCACGCAAGCCTTGCATTTTGTTGTTGTCCATTCGTTTCTCATCCATTCACTTCTCATTATTCCTCTTGTGGAAGTTCTCTGATGAGAACTCCTAAAATATTTAGTCTAGTGGAAAATCACTAGACTAAATATTTCTTATCTTCTCTGAAGCTCCCGTTGACTTACTTCGCTTTAGTCGATAATCATTCAATTCTCCTGTCTCGCTGTCTGAATCTGTAGCACTACTGCCACCACATCACCAACACTACTAACTTGAACTCGACTGACTTTCACGACACTTAGTTCCTCGTTGGAAAGTGGCTTCCGTTCTCAGCTAGCACTCCGCTGGCCGCGAGATCGGATCTCCGACCGGCCAATGAAGAATAGGAGGAATTTATTTCCGGTGATAGAAATTCATTTCTCTGTCTAATGTGGTTAGAATTCGACAATAAGCTTGCTAGGTAACCAATGGGTTCTTAGCCACGCAAAATAAATCTAATCCTTCGGGCCAGCCCTAGGAGAGCTGTTAATCAGCTCAGTGGTCTGGTTAAACTAAAGTATACTTTTCACGACACTCGCTTTATTACTGTTTAGTTTCAAAGTTCAGACATTTACGGACACTTGGGATCCCAGAATCTTTTACCTATATCTACTGATGTTTCCTAACTTGCCTTATGACGCCATATTTATTGATACAAGCCACCGTGGCTTTACATCTCACTTCTATCAGTCTCTTCTTTAAACGCAAAACCAGTCACAGCAAGAGCAATGTGTTCCAATACATGATTCAAGTTTTATCATCAAACTCGTAATACTGTCCACCAACCACCACCAGACCTCTTCACTTTTAGTTATTTTACATTTTAATTAAAATAGCAGCAAAATGATCTCCCTTTACTCGAGCATAAATGCATTAAAAATCATGCATAACTAATTCTTAGCAAAGTCTTTGCTCAAATGTCGCACTTTTCCGACCAAAATCCTTCCATGCATCTTCATAGATATGCGGCATATGTGAATACATGATTTCAAGATGCATACTATAAACCAAAAGTGCATATGCAACGTTGATGAAGAAGACCAATTGCAATACTTTTGTCTATTTCTTTGTTCATTCTCAGGTTTTAAATAAGTATATCTGAGTTCAATTATATGATCACACACAAATATATATATATATATATATATATATATATATATATATATATATATATATATATATATATATATATATATATATATATATATATATATATATATATATAGGGGAGGCGGACATAAAGACTTGTTAAAAAGGGTCAATTCATTCCCGACGTTTCGTAATGGCTTCATTACATTTTCGAGGGCTGTACAAAATAAATAACATACATTACAAAAAGGCTATAAATTTAAATGTAAAAAATTAAGCACAATGGATTACAAATAAACAATAGAAGGGACAATTAAAAATGACAACATAAAAAAACAAAACAAAATCTCTCTAAAAAATATACAATATAAAAAAATATAAAAAGTAAGCAGATATGGACCAACCTATTCAGTGGCAGTTATATATATGAATACATATATGTGTGTGTTTGTGCGCGTGTGCGTACATGGTTGTCATATGCATCTCAACAAGACAGACACTGTCCCCGGCGTCAGCCTTGTATATAAGGCCGGTCATTTCAAGCTGCAGACATCATAGCTGTGGTGGCTCTCGCCGAGTGAAGATGGCCTCCTCCTCTGTCAACCCCGGTGTAGTGGCGGGGATCCTTGTGGTTCTGGCTGTTGCCGTCGAGCCCCAGGGTGTTTTCGATGTTATGGTCAGCCGGCAAAATGAACTACTCCATCTTGTAAAAGGTATTTATCCAGCACAAGTTATGGAAAACCTGCTATTTCAAATAATGTGTGGAAAATTCAAAACGTTTTCCGTGTGCATCTCGTCTTTGGATGAATGGAGTTAGACAGTGCTGGCTATAACATATATATATATATATATATATATATATATATATATATATATATATATATATATATATATATATATATATATACTGTATATATATGTGTGTGTGTGTATTATATATTATATATATAATATATAATATATATATATATATATATATATATATATATATATATATATATATATATATATATATTTTTTTTTTTTTTATCACATAATGCTGTCTTATATATGGTTAGGTTTGATGCCACAGCACTCTTTACAAAAATACCATTGCAGGCAACAAACGACATTATTTTCGAAGAAATCTTTTATGATAAAAACGTTTTGTCACACAGTTTTGACAAAGATAAATCTGATAAACTTTCAGGAATTGCAGCGCCCGACAGTTTATTTTTAACAAGAAAACATTCAAACAAGTTGATATAGTTTCACCAGAGTCTCAACTGGGGCCCCATTTGAGGCTAATGGTTCCATGTGCTATTCTAAGGAACAATATTTGCCAGAAGGTTGTTGTGCTCTTAATATCGACCACTCTTCTATAAGGGACAAGAGGACGGCACTATTCCCCTATTTAGGTCTCGAGAGGTTGCTGAAACTTTTCTGAGAATACAATAATGGCCTACACCCTAACACACAAATCATTGTAACAAATTTAAGTTACAGATAAAGAACGTAATTCAGTGCACTTCTTCGGCCCTGAACATCAAATCATTATCTAAAAATTGAGTAGAATGGCTGTCTGAATGCTGTTTAGTGTGGAATGTATTTTCTCAGTCTATCGAGATACTACTTCTTCTTCTTCTTCTTCTTCTTTTAACGTGCTTTTTCCCACACTGCAATACAGACAAACTAAACGGCATCCTGACGGCCATCCTGTTCAATGAGGTTTATCCAAAAATCCTAAAAGCTAAGCTTCCTGTTTTGATTCGATCTATGGTGGTCTATTGTTTTATTTGACAGGAATGTAAAACGGGGAATTACATAGGAACCACCACATGACAGCTCAGAATAAGGATAGATTTTCATCTTGTAGTCATTCACCATACATGATATTTAAAAACAAAAGAATTTTCGGACCATGTCAAGTTCAGCGAACCCAACATCTCCACTCAAGAACAGGGAACCCAATGATCCCCATGTAAAGAATGGCCAACCCTTTCCTGTCCGAACTCCAATTCCACATGAGGGCTAGTACTAAACACGGCGAAGCAGTGATTCATCTACACTGTTTCACCGTGTTTAGTACTAGCCCCTGGGGGATCAAATGTCTGGTACCGAAGTGTTCATGTCTAGAACGGCGAACCCGATTATTCCCATGTAGAGAATAACGAACCCAATAATCTTCTTGTAAAGAATAGCGAACCCTGCTGCGAGTGGGTTCGCTAATCTTGACACGATCCGAATTTTCAAGATACGATAAAACCGCAAGAAATATAGAACTCCGTTGGGTCCTGGTTTTCATATAAGGATTTCAAAATTGCTGCCCACTGACTGCTTTCATTCCATTCTGCAATCACACTCTATTAAGCAGAATTTCTCATTGTCAAATAGCCCGCAGATTAATAAGTCGACTTCCTCCCTTCCAAAAATGGGAGTGTTAATAAGTTTTTAGCCCAAAAGAGTTAGTTACAGGACCATCTGCTTCTGGTTTTAAAGTTTTCTTTTCATTATTTGATCATATCTTTTCTTTCACTTATTTAATTTCTTTTTATGATTTTAACCGTTGTAAATATTCATTGTACATTACTTTTTAACAGAGTCTGTTTATGATTTGTATGTTTTGTGTCTTTTACAGCGCTTAAGATGAGACTAGGCAATGTCTTAAAAATTTGGCCGATAAGCTGAAAGTGCTATGCCGGCTGTTGTCCATAGCATCCTCGTAAATCTACGGTTGTCCAGATGCCCAAACTTTCCAGTTTATATATATATATATATATAAATTATATATATACAGCATATATATATATATATATATATATATATATATATATATATATATATATAAACAAATAGGCATTTCTAGCAATACGTGAATGAACGTGAATGACATCTGCATCTATTCAGAATATCTCTGTCCATGTATGACTCCCTTTAAAGCTCAGTCATTTTTTGTTTGTTATTGGTCTTGGTATTCTATCCGCTATGGTTTTTGAAGCGGTTAAAATTATCCCTTCCGTTTCAGGGCACGAGGAGATGCTGAATTCCATTAAAGACGAATGTGTACTCACTAAGCAACTGGAACTTCTTGAGCTCAAGATTAATGCAGGTAGGTCCACATAACAATGTCCTCAGTGAAAAAAAAATCGTAGTCACATAAATGTAGGTGGAAAGATATCAAAAGTATTTTTTGTTCTGGCTCTTTAAAACTACACAAATAAGGTAACGAGTGATTTAGGTACTGACGGTGATAACATTTCAAGTAATAACGATATGTAGTAGTCGAGGGAACCAGCAATTTTGTAGTTTTCAACTGAAAAGCAGCATTATGACTATGTTCTCAAAAACTTGAGTGTACCAAGGCTTTCAAGCCATGGGCCCCGTAGAGGGCTAGCGCCACCAGTGCACCTCTCCCGGTGCACTGTAGGCTTACAGTAACTTACGGTTCTTTGCAGCGTCCCTTCGGTCCCTAGCTGCAACCCCTTTCATTCCTTTTACTGTAGCTCCGTTCATATTCTCTTTCTTCCATCTTACTGCGAGGTTTTTCTCCTGTTACACCTTTCAATCCTTTTCAGTCTTAACTTCCCATGCAACGCCAAATGACCTCATAGGTCGCGGCGCTTGGCCTAAATTTCATATTCCATTCCATTCCCTTCAAGACATGGCTTTCCACAGTCGGGGACTCGAGTTTTCTCACTTCAAGGCGCAATCAGGTGTTTATCTGCTTCTTTCTCATTTCCTTCGTTCTCAGAAATTCATGTGGAATGGCGGCTGATTACAGAACAGAAAAATGTCTTTCTTTAATCCTTAAATTTTTTCCTCGTTCGATGTCTGAAATCTATCATTACCATCCTACCCAGTGGATAGGGCGGTTATGGAGTACTGGATCCAGTTTGTCTGTTCCTGAATATTTTCCAAGCTGTTTTGTTATAAGCTATATCATGAAACTACTTTTGTCGAATTTTCTATTCTCTGTTTTCTCGAAGTTTTATCTTGAGTAACTTTACTTTACACTGAATTAAACCAGTGACTCTGGAGCTCCTTATAACCCAGTCAGAATTATGTGAGTCACTAAACTGGATTATTCCAAGCCATTTGAAAAAGTTCTCGATATCAGCACTGTACCTCTGCATGGAAGGCGTATTTTTGCCCGTATACCTCAAAAGAAAATAATTGTTTCCAACTGTCATAGATTTTTTTTTGTGTCACGCAAAATTATCTTTTTTACGTGTAGGTTTTACATAGCATACACTCTAATAAAAGTAAATATTTTGGGTGAAAAAGACGAATAAACTACTAAACGATACTCTTGTCCATTAAAAAATCATTAGTTTATATTACAATAAAGACAGATAAATGGATGGATAGCAAAAAGGAGAGTCATATCTGCAGAATGGATGAACCCCCGTGAAGAAAATTTCCACACCATTAGCAATTTCATGCGTTTGCACAGGAGGCTCCTCAGCAGCGCATCAATAGTGGAAAACCCACAAATTGGAGGACAAATATATTTAAGAAATCCGCTTACAGTTTTGGAGCGTCTTGCTCCTCTTCAGCGTGAAACACCAAAACCCAATTAATTATGAGTGAGCTTAGCAAAGAGAGAAAGAAAAAGCAATAATATAATACATGAAACATCAGTAACTAGCAAAACAGGTTGATTTCAAGGGTAAAGGATCATCACGATTTAAACAGGGCGTTTACAAAATCATCTGCCGAGTTAAGCAAGCGTCACTTGTTACTGAGGAGTAACGAAAATAACTGGTACCTAACTCGACAGCTTATTTCATAAATGCCCCCTCTAAATAGAGACGATCCTTTTCCATTGAAATTAGCCTGTGTCATTAATTACTGATATTTCGTGTATAACTATTTTTTCTTTCTCACTGTCAGCTTCGCTCATAACGAATTATAGTTGGTTTTTGTGTCTCCACACTGAAGACGGAACGTGAGGCCCCGAAACTGTAAGTGGATTTCTTACATATATTTCGTTCTCCAGTTTGTGGATCTTTGAAATTTAAAAGCTTGATACTGATCTGTTATCATCGAGGGGTTCAAAATCACTTCCACAGTGTCCCTCTTCTCTTTTGATTTGCATTCGGCTTTCCCTTATCACCTTCACCCTGTCTAGCTTTTAATGCCATAGACACACAGCCCTTGATCACGCTCAGATTTACTCTCGCTCTTTTAGGGTTTGGCAAAGGTCGTCAATGTACGATTCTATTGGTTTTAGTCTTCTTTTGTGTATTTTGGAAACCGCTGAATGATGAAGAAATCGCATCCTTAATGGAAGAATCATATACATGTTTAGTGCTTCAGGGAATGCACAGATACTCGTTATCATCAATCCTCTCGGTGGAACAAGATGCCTCTGCAATTGAGTGAATAAATGATGAATTAATGGTAATATGTCTCTTTTCATAGTTTTTGTCAAATCGGTACTGATGGGGAGTGTTACCATTAGAACTGTGGCAGTTGGAATAAGCAAACAAGACGAACTGCAAAGGAAGCTGTTGCGCTGGAGTGGTGTTGCTCTAAGACGAGGGTCTTCAAACTATGGCCCGCGGGTCATATCCAGCCCTCAGGTAATGTTGGAAAATAATCTGTAAGAAGTATCTCCAGCAAAATTCTATGGATGAAGCCCAGAAATGATTTTAATGACTTTTTATACGAGCAATATTATAATTGGTTTGGTGACAAACACTCTGGATGGAAGTTTGTCTCAGAGGATACAACGGTATCAGTCCGAGGATTTGCTGTCTTTAGGTAATGAAAAATGCCCGTTAAATAAATGTTCTGAATCAGTCCATTAACTGAAGGTTTTCCACAGTTCTTTCAGTAAAACGAATAACACAAGCAAGGTGGATATAACAGGCAGATTTAAGAAAATAAGTCACAAGTCGTATTGACATGATTTATCAAATGGTGTACAAATTGTGCTCTTAATTTCTCTAATAGGACTTGGATGCTTGGGTCGAGGTCCGGAAAGAAATATCCCTATTGGCAATCTCCCAGCGAACTACGGCATGCCAAGTCCTGACATGCTCCACGATATTGCTCCTGGTAAAACCACATCCTCGAGTGGAATTCATGGGTAAGTCACCTCAAACATACAGTTATCAGTGTTTTGTCTTGAAATGATTATATTAATTTTTGTCTGAGTAAGTTTTGCAAAGATAAGAAAAAGGACACTAAGGTCTTCCTGAAATGAAAAAAGGTTCATCGGTCACATGAAATAATTTTCTTCCCTTGATTGCCAGTGAGAATGGATATCAAGAACCGTTGATGATATGTTTCAAGAGCCTTTTTGGATGTTCATTAGAGGAGAAACTCTTCAGTATTTAATAATATTTAATTTACTGTCATTTTCACAGCTTAGGACACAAAAATCAGGGTCCTGAATATGTAATGAAATAACATTCCGCAAAACTGAACATATAAGAGAACTCGTGTGAATACTGAAGGTTGCAAAAGAACAGTGTCTTACATGAAAGGCAAGAACATTCCCATTCTTAGCATAGTTATTTCAAGAATAATCAATAAATATTTCTAAACTAGACCCCTCACGGCATGCAAAATGGGAAAAATGTCCTAGAATGGTAGTCGATGCTCTAACCTTTGTTAATTCTTGTCTATTTCACAGAGAACATCATCCAAGGCGGGCGATCGATAGCGGTGACGAATCGATGTTTCATTCCTTACAAGAAAGGCATCCTTGGTGGCTGATCGATCTGGGATCTGAACGGGTCATTTACCATATCATGATTCTGAGTCGCCGAGATTGCTGTTCAGCAAGGTTACATGACCTCGAGGTAAAATCAGACCTTTCTCTGGAATGGGTTATGTCAGTTGGAAGAGTCATATATATATATATATATATATATATATATATATATATATATATATATATATATATATATATATATATATATATATATATATATTATATACACAGTATATATGGGTGTGTGTGTATGTATAGTGGATGCATGAGTGTGTATGTGTCTTGTATCATCAACAAAATTTAAAATATGTAATAGTTTCTTCCTCAATACAACCTATATGTTCATATTATAAACATTTATAAGATTTTCAACATTCGCATAACAAGTTGACACTTTTTACGCTGGAAATAATTTTGCTGTTAATTTCAATTGGCCTTCAAAGACAAAGAGTTGAGTTTTTTTGCAGGTCTTTCAAATGACTACTTTCTTTTTTGCTGCATTATCATCCTCAGATGACACTTGGTATTTGCATCACACAATTTCAAATAATATCCAGTAATATAAAAGTTGCAGAAAATATTTTTTTAATCAAATTCTTATTGACAGCCTATGTATTCTATAACTGACCTTCAA
>JANJGK010000048.1:5219097-5285306 GCA_039081455.1 Macrobrachium rosenbergii
ATTCACGCGTTACAGTGGCGCACTGTATCGCCTGAATTGTGTTCAGAAGGTGGAACTCCTTTGTCTGACTTTTGATCGCCTTGTACTGTGTTTTTGTATATATATATATATATATATATATATATATATATATATATATATATATATATATATATATATATATATATATATATATATATATATATATATATATATATATGCACGCACGAGCATTAAACTACAAATATCGTTCAATGTCCAATTCGCTATACCTCGGAATACTGAAGGTGAATTATAATTGACAAACGGTTCGAACCACATACCAATCCCAATTCCCTTTCGTTATGATTTCCGAGGTAGAGAGAGAGTAGGATATTAAACGATATTTGTAAACCAATGTTCGTGAATGTAAAACAATGTCCCCGTGAGGTGATAAAAATTCATGTATACGAACATCTATATGGATGAATAGGTATTTTAACGTTCAATGCTAGGGCGTTTCCCAAATGCTCATAAACATGTTACTAGGCGCAAACATTGCATATCCTTGTAACTAAAAAAATTATTGCTCCAATACGTAAAGCACGTCATTGTCCGTCGCGCGCATTATTCCGAATCAGTCCAGTCATGCAAGAGGGATTCCATAGATTCCCATTTCGCGTTCCTGCTTTCTCTCGCCATCCATAACAAACTCTATATAGTCCCATTTCAATCTGAGCCAGGAATTCCTTTGGGTACTATTCCAATTACCTTCCGAGGAAGGCCGGGCAGGAATCCGCCACCGAAGGTGGTACGCGGCGTCACTCACAGGGGCAGTCCCTCTGATATCCTGCGTTTCTTGGAGTGTAATTTGGAGTGTAATTTGGAGGGTTGGGTTCAGGAATTATGATGGGTCTCTTGGGACGCCTCTCGATAACTGACGCCTCGTGGAGGCTTCGCTTAGTTTTGCGAAGCAAAGGAAATGAAACGTGAACATGGATCATTAAATCGACCTCTTCTCGGCGCTTTTCGGAATTTGATCCATTTTTTTCCTCTCTTTCTTTACCGAACAACATGAACAGCATATTATAGGTGCATAAATTCCCTATTTAGATCTAGTAAACATCCGAATGATACAATGCACTATTTATTGAGAAAATAAATATCGAAACACTTAAACACACACACGCACATATATATATATATATATGTGTGTGTGTGTGTGTGTGTGTGTAAGCGTGTGTGTTTAAATGTTTCGATGCTTATTTTCTCAATAAATATTGCATTGTGTCATTCGGGTGTTTACTAGATCTAAAAAGGGAGTTTGTGCGTCTAGGCTAATTCCTGACTATTATCTTCGCAGCTGCACACTCCTTGACTCAAAGACTCCGGGCATATATCTTATCTCTTCATGCGCAAAGTGCAGTGGAATGGGGAACCTACTGCCGAAAAAATACGAATAGAGAATAAGAAGAAAAGAGTCCCGGAACTTGACCACGGAGGAAGTGGCAGATCTGCTTCTCAAAGGAAGAAAAGTTTATTCATAAGACAGTCAGGAAGTAAACTGGAACTTACGATTTAGGCCAAAGGCCAAGCGCTGGGACCTATGAGGTCATTCAGCGCTCAAAATAATGTCGAAACAATTGCTAGGAGAGGGTGGAAAGTCAGATGGAAGAAAGAGAATATGAACGGAGGTAGAGTAAAAGGAACGAAAGGGGCTGCAGTTAGGGGCCGAAGACAAGCTGCAAAAAAAAAAAAAAAACCTTAAGTAATGCCTACAGTGCACCGCATGAGGTGCACTGACGGCACTAACACCCTACGGGACGTAATCCTAAGAGGGTCAACTACTCCCTCAGAGTAAATGTCTGAACAGAAATACAGCGTCAAGTAATTTAACGAATGGTCCTCGTTTTGGTTATAAAGGTCTTCGTATCCCTCTTTCCTCTCTGTTTTATGCAACAAATTCTTCTTTACCTCTTGATTCTCCCTATTTCCTCTCGCGCACCCTTCCACGAGGTCTGTCAGGCTTCCAGGGAATAAGTTAATGACAGACCTACTGGAACAGAATCAGATCAGGCTCTATAAGTCTTACGAGTTTTTATTTTTACTTTTATATACACACTAGAGGCCCATACCCTTTCCAGATATTCACACAGCTATAGATTCTTGGCAGAAAGTCAGATTCGACTGGGCTGACATGTAACTGGAATTGCAATTTTATCAGTTTACCAACTGTATTATATGAAAATTACACAGACGCTCACATGTCTCTATCTATCTATCTATCTATCTATCTATCTACCTGTATGTGTGTTTGTATGTCTGTCCATCTGTCTATACGTTATGAACTAAAAAAAATTTTTTTTAAATCCTTAAACAAAAACAGATTTGTACCATTATGAACATTGGTTATTATCATTTCTGTATATATATATATATATATATATATATATATATATATATATATATATATATATATAGTGTGTGGGTTTGTAATATTTATATAGAATAGTTAATAGTTCAACGAGACCAGTGAGTCACATTCGTTGACTCTAGCAGTGTTTGGCCGAAGTAATTATACTCGAATAAGGCGAACGCTGATAAAAGGAGAATCATTATTTGCATGCTGATATCCAATGAATCAATTATGAAAATGTGCACTCAATTATCGCTCTATTGAAATAGTTAACGCGCTTATAATTGATTAATTGCATGTCAAACGGTCTGGATGTGCGAGCTTACTACTGATTAAAAGCGGTTTACTGCAACGAGTTTTTTTAATCCAAAAGTAATTCATGCCTACATCAACGGGGATTATTTCCTATGATGACGAAATCTCGATTTTAATACCGAGACGAATCCCCAATCAGTCACTACTACAGGTGGGTCATTATTAAGATTCTCCCATCGCGTCATTGAGATATGAGTTTTTCTTCAGTAGGTAGTTTGACTGTCAATGCAGCCCTAGTTACGTGTAAAAGTTTCCATACTAGATTTTTGGTTGAAAAACCATGATCAGTTGACTGAAATCCACTGAGCTGAAGTCCAATATGATGTACAAGCTATTTGCCATACACTTATTTTTCATTAACAAACATACCTCACGATGTGATGTTACCGCACCGAGTACAAAGGTGATTTAACCGAAAGGTAAAACATCCATTAGCATAGTATCTGTATTTGTTAAAAAGTTCCTGCTTCATATTTTGATTCAGTGTCTGCTTCGCTTTCTTTCAGTTCTTGGAGACCAGTGGTGACCCGTCATTCTTTTGTTATTCAATCAACCGTAATGAAGAATTTTAGTGAGATATGAAAAGTGTTAACCGTCAATGGTGTCCATTCGACTGTCTTTAACGTGTGGCCTCTTACTAGTTGTGTGCCGTTCGCATTCTTGACCTGATACACGAACTTCTTAGTATTCCCATGAGAAAATGTATGTGATATTTTGAGAGCAATTATCCTGGTTATAAACCGACTGAAATAAAGCAGACATCCTCTGCAGAAAGGTTGAAATGTTCCTACTTTATCTGTCCAATGTCAGTCGTCAACGGCATAAACTAGAGGCTGTTAGCCTTCGCATTGACTATCTTTATTTATTTCTCCCTTTATGTACATCGATTCAATATTTTCTCTGTTTCTCCTCTTCCACATAGGGGCAGACTATTCCTAAAAGCTTTTGCTATGAGTTAAAGACCGTGTGTTTTCACATAGACCGTTGGCTCGCGATATGTACATATAGGCCTATATATATATATATATATATATATATATATATATATATATATATATATATATATATATATATATAATGTTTGCACCGTCATAACATACTGTGATCAAACAATCTACCATGAATACTATTACTACATGGTATGTTCGAAATCGATTACCACATATAATATCAAAACACATGTCACTGATAAAAAAAATAGCACAAACGCCCCATACTTATCTGCTTTGCTTTTTATTTTGAAATGGCAATTTAGCCAAGAGGACCTTACTCATCTGCGCCTCTTATAGACAATTGAAATTATTAAGCACGCATTTAATCGTCTGCAGCGACATTTGTAAAGACTTCAGTTGTGATAAGTCAGTGTCAATCTTTTTATCAAAATTACATTTTTATCAGTTTATCCATTTTTTTTTTACATTTGACAAACTTTTAATAAATAATTTTGTAGATGACGAACACACCCAACCTTTAACATTTAAAATATTATAGTAGAAAGCTGTTGAAATCATGGATAGCCAAATGGACTGGCATTTATCATAGAGATTTGAAGGAAATAGTTAAAGTAATTCTTATATAATTTACCAGTGCAATAAGATCCTCATAATCAGAGAGGTAAAAGGGTACCCAATTGACACGCACATATTCCCGAGAACTTAAGACGTTCGTACCCACAAAACAGAACATTCATTATTTACGGAATAAAGCTGACATTACTTCGCCTGAGACTTTAAGGATCAAAAGGTATCTTGCATCTATATCAACGATAATCTTTAAAATAAAAAAAGGAATGTAAAAGAATAAGGATGCAGTTGGAATGACTGAGTGAGGCTGATCCAAGAATAGTCAGATTATTTTGGCCAAATTACGAAAGTTTTTCCACAACAAAATGATAACATTTCGTTGTCTAAATACAGTTAACATGACAGGATTCTAAAGGCTTTAATTACAACACAGGTAAATGACAAAATCCCGATAACTGTATGACATCCAGTAGGGAATCTCAACCACACAAGGACTAGGGCTTTCCATTGGAGCCAGGGGAATTCTTCAAACATTTAAATGACAGGAATGAATGCATTCGGCTCATGAGTGCTCTCTCTCAGTCAGGCTTAAGAAGACAACCTAATCATAAAAAATTAGAAAACAAGAGGGGAAAATACAAGCAATATAAATTTAATACGTCATAGGATAATACGAATTTAATTCTCTCTCTCTCTCTCTCTCTCTCTCTCTCTCTCTCTCTCTCTCTCTCTCTCTCTCTCTCTCTCTCTTCCCTAACACCCCGCTCTATTCTCTCTCTCACTTTCTGTCCCTCTCACTCCCTCTTTCTCTCACTCTCTCACTTCTTCTCAACCTCACTATTTCTTTCTCTCACTCTCTCCCTTTCTCCCTCTCTCTTTCTCTCTCTCTTACTTTCTCTCTCCAACCCTACCTGTCACTTTCCCACTCTCTTCTCCCTAACACCACCTCTACTCTCTCTCTCTCTCTCTCTCTCTCTCACTTACTCTTCCCCTCTCTCTCTCTCTCTCTCTCTCTCTCTCTCACTTACTCTTCCCCCTCTCTCTCTCTCTCTTTCTCCTTCTCACTTCCTCCCCCTCTCACTATTTCTTTCTCTCACTCTCTCCCTCTCCCTCACCTCTCTCTTTCTCTCTTTCTCACTCCAACCCTCCCTGTCTCTTTCCCTGTTTCTTCTCCCAACCACCCCTATACTGCCTCACTTCCTCTCCCTCTCACTCTCTCTCACACTCTCTCACTTCTTCTTCTCTCTCTCTCTCCAACTCTCCCTGTTTCTTTCCTTCTTTCTTCTTCCGAACACCCCCTCTACTCTCTCTCTCTCTCACTTCCTCTCCCTCTCACTCTCTCCTTGTCACCCCCTTCCAAACCCCCACCCCCTTCTGGTACCACTGATGCCTTACCCTCTCAATATTCTTTTCCGAAATTAGATATGATAAAGTCGTAAAGTTACTAAGTCTATGGGCATAACCAGCCCCATTTCACGGGTAGAACCAGCCCCATTTCAGGGAATTTATAAGTGATAAATGGAATGGTACTGCCGGGTCACAAACTGGAGTTGTTGGATAAGTTCTGTGTCGAGGGTTCGTGACCCGGCAGTCCCAATCCATTTATCATTTACAAATTCCCCTTTGGTGATAATTCTCCATCGAGATATTCCCGAGGTAGCATGAATTTGATATTAAGCAACATTTGTAGCTTCATGATTGTATATAAATCACGATGTGATAAAAAATTTCTTAATAAGAGCTGCGCGTTCCAAACGTACCAATGAACTATCATGGCGGAGGAGGGTTAATGCCGAGGCTAAGTACAACTTCCTCGCTCACTACAGGTAAAAAGTACAGCAAACTTGGCATTCACTTATACCTCTCTTGATAGTTCAGTGGTAATGTCGACTGGAGTTGCTGGATAAGTTCTGTGTCGAGGGTTCGTGACCTGGCAGTACCCATCCATTTATCACTTGTAAATTCCCCTTCGGTGATAATTCTCCATCGGAGATATTCCCGAGGTAGCGTGAATTTGATATTAAGCGACATTTGTAGCTCCATGATTGTATATAAATCACGATGTGATAAAAAATTTCATAAGAGCTGCTTGTTCCAAACGTACCAATGAACTATCATGGCGGAGGTGGGTTAATGCTGAGGCTAAGTACAACGTCCCCGCTCACGACGGGTAAAAAGTACAGCAAACTCGCCATTCATTTATACCTCTCCTGATAGCTCAGTGGTAACGTCGACTGGAGTTGCAGGATAAGTTCTGTGTCGAGGGTTCATGACCCGGCAGTACCCATACATTTGTCACTTATAAATTCCCCTTTGGTGTTAATTCTCCATCGGATATATTCCGGAGGTAGTGTGAATTTGATATTAAGCGACATTTGTAGCTTCATGATCATATACTGTATATATTGTATATATATATATATATATATATATATATATATATATATACATAGGCATATATCTATATATATATATATATATATACATATATATATATATATATATATATATATATATATATATATATGTATATATGTATATATGTATATATATATATATATATATATATATATATATATATATATATATATATATATGTATATATGTATATATGTATATATATATATGTATATATATATATATATATATATATATATATATATATATATATATATATATATATGTATATATATATATATGTATATATATATATATATATATATATATATATATATATATATATATATATATATATATGTATATATATATATATATATATGTATATATATATATATATATATATATATATATATATATATATATATATATATATATATATTATATATATATATATATATATATATATATATATATATATATATATATATATATATATATATATATATATGTATATATATATATGTATATATATATATATATATATATATATATATATATATATATATATATATATATATATATATATATATATATATATATATATTTATTTATTTCCCCAATGCGTGAACGGTGTGGCATATCATGAGGCACAAAATACGCGCCTTATTAAACAAATTTAATTTTGATTTAAAAAAGAGTGCTGTGAAAAATATCGAGCTTTTCTCAGCCCACATCTCATTACAAAGACAGCCGTTTATTTCCCAAGGAACTGATTTTCAGTTTTTGCAAAGAACCTTTGTCACCTCAGATAACGCCAAAGCGTGTATTTAAAAGCCGTTCCCTTCTGACGATGATATGCAAAGGCACAATGGAGCGATACGCGCTGTTGTTCCTCTTTCTTCAGATCTCTGTTTCTGTGTCAGGTAGGAATTTGGGTGATAATTATAGTAAGGGTGATATTATTATTATTATTATTATTATTATTATTATTATTATTATTATTATTATTATTATTATTATTACTATTTCAGTAGATGAAATCTATTCCCATGGACAAGCACACAGGGGCCATTAACAAACTGCAGCAGTAATTGATCTTGAAACATAGCCAGTAGTTTTTCATCGCCAAAGTCGCACCATTCGCCCTTTGAAAGCACACACTCCCACGCTTCCTGCAGATCAAAGTCCTTCCTTCTCAAGACTTCTCTCAAGTCATCTGTACAGCCATTCCAAGGTCTTTCTCTACACCTTCCTCCTGACACTTCTCAGTTATGCACTCTTATCCCAGCCTTCACTGTCCATTCCTTCACATGAACAGACTCTCAAAATACTCCTCCTTTCTCCAGAGCTAGCCTTTTCACTATTTCTTTTATGTATCTTCATATTTCTCATTGCCACAATTCTTCTCACTCCGCATAAATTATACAAACATTTCCTCACAACAGCTACTATTTTTTATTGCTCTCGTACCCAATATCCAAAGTTCATTTTTGTGATGGACAGTAGACTCAAGAACCCCTTTATGCAATTTACATTACTTCCACAGAAAACAAAATTAGACTCTTTGAAATCTATTGCAGACACTTCTAATAGCTTTTTGTTTGACCTCTTTTCTCATCCGACCGTCATCCATCATATTTACTACCAAATCCTTATACGAATCGACCACTTTCAATCTTCCACTAATCGTAATTCTTTGCTCCATCACCTAGATTGCCACTTAAGCTTACTTGTGCCTACATTTCTTCTCAGCCTTTGCCTCTTTTTTACCACTTTCCCTTCACTAATAATTACCATTGTATCATCTGAAATGTCTAATATCCTGTCCTGAAACCTTGAGTTTATATCTACTGTCCTTTACCTAAGTTATACCATTTGTCCAATGAACGATATTGAGGAGCTACTGTGACATAATACTCTTGTCTAGGGCACAGTTATATCCCAAACCAGTCACTCTTTGCCTAAATATTCTAACAGACATTTCACTTCTATGGTAAAAATTTTTAATTACTCAGTAACTCATCTTTCTCCACCATACATTCCCAACTCATTCAAGATCGCCTCTATAACGATTCTATCATAGGATTTTATGAGGCCCAAACTGCTCACATAATACTTTATAGCAAATGTTTATCTGAATACCCTCTTCCTTGCCTACATTTACACTGTTCTTCCTCTATATGCCCTTCTCTTATGTGTTTTAATTTCTGAAAAAAAACCATACCATATACCTTTCCTGGTGTATTAACTAACAGTGCACCAGTATAATTAATTATTAGCTCCCTCCATCACCTGTAGCTCATTCTCTGTCATGTAACTTTGCATTCAGAGCAACTATCACAACTACCCTTTTCTGTTCAGCTAACTTGGGTAGACACGTTATTATCACCATAGTAGCTGTCCTCATTAAAAATATATGTGTTTATGTAAAAGTCACTTTGGCGTCATTACTTATTTACTTTGCAACATCACCAGTAATCAGTTATTCTACCTCCCATTGATAAGGTCTCATTTCCTTCATTTCTATCTGACGTATTATAAGTATATTTCTACCACAGTAATATCACGGTAACTGATGTAACACAGGTAAAGGAATTATGCGCACAACGAATACGATTTCTAAATGGCGATTTAGGTTGTCATTTTAAAGGCAATTCAATTTCTCAGAGCTGTGCCCAGATGGATTCGAGCTGCTGGGTGACCGCTGTTATCTTTTTGTGGAGAATGCTTTAGAATGGCAAGCGGCAAGAGATTTCTGCAGAAGCCTGAGTAGCAGTCGTTCAGTCGACTTGGCAGTGTTCGACCTTACTCCAGAGGATTGGTACCGTGTGTTTAGACGTGCTGGACAATTAGGTAAGCCATTAATGCAGTCTTTTCAATGCTGATGAAGAATGCGTTTTAAGTTGCCTACAAGTATTTTTGTACACATATTATGTATACACAAGCAGTTTCATTCACTGTGGGCATAGACCGGTCATTAAAGGAATGAAATTTTGTATAAATATATTTGTTATATAAATCATGTATACACCCATACACGAATCTGTGGCCAGCTAGGTTGTTCAAGATGATATGATGTATATATTTATGTTCTCTTGCATCTGACGATGGTGCATGTCTTTCAAGCAAATGGAAAATAGGAAAAACAAAGTCAGTTTTTAAATAATCGATCTCTTAACAAAGGTAGATTATGTTACTTTATGAAGATATTTTAACCTATAAAGTATTGTTGAATGTATGTAATCCATTTTATACAAAATTTTCTCGAACATGTCTTCTGAAACTGAAACCTTCTATTGACTTTCACATGGAAGAATAAAGATAAAAAGTTAAAGGAGTCAGATTTCCATAAGAAGTTCCTTTGCAGTGATTGAAAGGCACTATTCCTATTCCAGGAAGCCAAGACTACTATTGGGTAGGTGGATCAGATCACCTGCACAAGGGACTATGGTATTGGATCGATGGAAGGCCTTTGGATGCTGAGAAAAGTTACTGGCGTAACGAGGACCCTCATGAACTGACAAACACATCATGCCTCGAAATTTACAGAAATAGCAAGGAAGTTTTTCCCAGATGGAGGTTTGCACTTGTTCCTTGTGTTGGATATGAAAGGGAATTCATATGCCAGTATGAGCTCGAAAGACAATAATAGAACTGAAATTTATTGGTACTCCATAATGACAATGGAGTCATAAATAAATGTGCTTATAACTATTAGTGGTATGTTCATTTAAATCTTCCTTCCTTCAAAAAAATGAGCGTAAGTTCATATGAATTTATGTATTTATTTATGTAAGTAAATACATACATACATACATACATACAAGGAGAAACCTACGTGATAGTTGGGAATCCTTGAAAGTCCTCAGCTATTTCTCAAGCAATATAACATTTACTCATCTGCTGCTTTCTCTAACACCTTCTATTCAGGTCAACGCTCTCGCAGAACCGAGAATAACGAGAGCCTTTTACTGTCACTCTTTTCACTCGTAACGCATTCGACAGACAACCCGAACTTTCTAGTGTTTTTCTTGGACCTATTAATGTTAATTTTATGGTTATTTACCTTTGTATTTGTAGCTGTTGATAGCCCGTGTACCCTATCCCCATTGATATTGGTCTTCCTTTTCTTCATGAACAACTTGCCATGATCCATAAATTGAATATTTTCTAATCCTCCTCTTAATATAGTTAACCTTAAACTACCTACCTCAAGTTATACCTTCGATCAGTTACAGAAACAACTAAGTTTACTTGATCTCTTCTTATAATAGTCTGAAAGTGAATAAGTCCTTTCTATATCTAACTAGCTGACCAACCCACCGCTGCCCAGGATAACTCTGAATGACGACTGTTAAAATTTCTATCTCTCTCTCTTTCTCTCTCTCTCCTGCCAATTCTTCCTCAGTTTTTCTCCATTTCTCCTACCTAACACCCCCTCTACTCTCTCTCTCTCTCTCTCTCTCTCTCTCTCTCTCTCTCTCTCTCTCTCTCTCTCTCTCTCTCTCTCTTTTCCCACTTTCTCTTCCCTAACACCAGCTCTATTCTCTCTCTCACTTTCTGTCCCTCTCACTCCCTCTTTCTCTCACTCTCTCACTTCTTCTCAAACTCACTATTTCTTTCTCTCACTCTCTCCCTCTTTCTCCCTCTCTCTTTCTCTCTCTCTTACTTTCTCTCCCCAACCCTACCTGTCACTTTCCCACTCTCTTCTCCCTAACACCCCCTCTACTCTCTCTCTCTCTCACTTACTCTCCCCCTCTCTCTCTCTCTCTTTCTCTTTCTCACTTCCTCCCCCTCTCACTATTTCTTTCTCTCTCTCTCTCCCTCTCCCTCACCTCTCTCTTTCTCTCTTTCTCACTCCAACCCTCCCTGTCTCTTTCCCTGTTTCTTCTCCCAACCACCCCTATACTGTCTCACTTCCTCTCTCTCTCACTCTCTCACTTCTTCTTCTTCTTCTCTCTCTCTCTCTCTCTCCAACTCTCCCTGTCTCTTTCCTTCTTTCTTCTTCCGAACACCCCCTCTACTCTCTCTCTCTCTCTCACTTCCTCTCCCTCTCACTCTCTCCTTGTCACCCCCTTCCAAACCCCCACCCCCCTTCTGGTACCACTGATGCCTTACCCTCTCAATATTCTTTTCCGAAATTAGGTATGATAAAGCCGTAAAGTTACTAAGTCTATGGGCATAACCAGCCCCATTTCAAGGGCAGAACCAGCCCCATTTCAGGGAATTTATAAGTGATAAATGGACTGGTACTGCTGGGTCACGAACTGGAGTTGTTGGATAAGTTCTGTGTCGAGGGTTCGTGACCCGGCAGTCCCAATCCATTTATCATTTATAAATTCCCCTTCGGTGATAATTCTTCATCGGAGATATTCCCGAGGTAGCATGAATTTGATATTAAGCAACATTTGTAGCTTCATGATTGTATATAAATCACGATGTGATAAAAAATTTCATAATAAGAGCTGCATGTTCCAAACATACCAATGAACTATCATGGCGGAGGTGGGTTAATGCCGAGGCTAAGTACAACTTCCCCGCTCACGACGGGTAAAAAGTACAGCAAACTCGCCATTCACTTACACCTCTCTTGATAGTTCAGTGGTAACGTCGACTGGAGTTGCTGGATAAGTTCTGTGTCGAGGGTTCATGACCCGGCAGTACCCATCCATTTGTCACTTATAAATTCCCCTTTGGTGTTAATTCTCCATCGGATATATTCCGGAGGTAGCGTAAATTTAATATATATATATATATATATATATATATATATATATATATATATATATATATATATATATATATATATATATTTATATTAGTGTGAGGAGTCAGGAGTCAATCCATACTTAAAATCATCAATGAAGGGCAGAGGACACACCCATATACAAGCTGACTTTATTCCAACGTTTCGTAATTATCGAATTAATTACATCATCAGGGCTGTTAAAATAAGCAATAAAATTCTTTGTAAAATCATAAAAGCTAAAAATAAAGGCTAAAAATTATTCATACAAAAATTTCAGAAATGTACACAAACATTAAAATTAAAGAACAAATTTAAAAAAAAATCATTACATTAAAATGAAGGTAACAGAATATACAGTAAACGAAAATTGAAAACTATCCGTGAAAGGGGTTACAGAACAAAAGATTAAGGACCGACCTGGAGGAGTGACAGCTTTAAACTAAACATAAACATAAATGGAAAGAACACAAGTCAGGATAAATATAGAGGAGAGGAGGACGTGTGAGTGTTTAACGACGGAACAAGTTGTTTGATGAAAAGTGATTCCAGAATAAAAAGGTCTTGAGGGTTAGTGGTATGGCCTAAAATGTAGAAGTCTTTATTATCAATGTGTGTTTTACAAATTTTTGAGTGATTTCTGATATTGGAATGTTCCGGGTTTGAAATTCTGCTACCTGTACGGAAGCTTACGCCGCGATGAGAATCGATACGCACCTTAAGGAGTCTACTGGTGGATCCCACATAGGTCCCTGTTTGACATTCAGGGCAATTATATTTATAAATGATACCAGATGACATATAAGGTGATAACCGATCTTTGGTTTTAAAGAGTGAACCAATGGTGAAAGGGTTCTTAGGGATTAAAGTAACATCAATGGCATAAAAATGATCCTGAATAATTTGAGTGAACTTTTTGTGAAACTTGAGGTCATGAGTAAATGGAAAGCTTGCGTAAAATTTCATTTTTTGGACGGTTAAAACTGCTGGTTTAGTAATGAAATGTTTGTTGAGTAATTTATGTAATTTCCTATACACCAGCTTTGCAGGGAAACAGTTATTATTAAAAAAAGTCAACCAAAAAAGAAATTTCCTTATGAAAAAGGCTCCAGTTCGACGTAAGGGCGAGTGCCCTGTGGAGAAGGGTAGAAACAGAGTTGGATTTAAAATTATCGAAGCAAGAGCTATAAAAGTTGGTACCAAGTCTAGTAAAAGTCTTCTTCCTAAAAACCGTGGTATTGAAACTGTCGTGTTCTCTAAAAACTAGAACGTCCAGGAATGGTAGACGGTCGTTCGCCTCTTTCTCGATAGTAAACTTTATGCTCGAGTGTATAGTATTGGCATATTCGACGAAGAGGTCAGCTTCGTATATATATATATATATATATATATATATATATATATATATATATATATATATATATATATATATATATATATATATATATATATATATATATATATATACATATATATTTATTTCCCCAATGCGTGAACGGTGTGGTATATCATGAGGCACAAAATACGCATCTCATTAAACAAAATTAATCTTGATTTAAAAAAAGAGTGCTGTGAAAAATATCGAGATTTCTCAGCCCACATCTCATTACAAAGACAGCTGTTTATTTCCCATGGAACTGATTTTTATTTTTTGCAAAGGACCCTTGTCACGCCAGATAACGCCAAAGCGTGTATTTAAAAGCCGTTCCCTCCTGACGGTGATATGCAAAGGCACAATGGAGCGATACGCGCTGTTGTTCCTCTTTCTTCAGATCTCTGTTTCTGTATCAGGTAGGAATTTGGGTGATAATTATAGTAAGGGTGATATTATTATTATTATTATTATTATTATTATTATTATTATTATTATTATTATTATTATTATTATTATTATTATTATTATTTTTATTATTTCAGTAGATGAAATCTATTCCCATGGACAAGCACACAGGGGCCATTAACAAACTGCAGCAGTAATTGATCTTGAAACATAGCCAGTGGTTTTTCATCTCCAAAGTAGCACCATTCGCCCTTTGAAAGCACACACTCCCACGCTTCCTGCAGATCAAAGTCCTTCCTTCTCAAGACTTCTCTCAAGTCATCTGTACAGCCATTCCAAGGTCTTTCTCTACACCTTCCTCCTGACACTTCTCAGTTATGCACTCTTTTCCCAGCCTTCACTGTCCATTCCTTCACATGAACAGACTCTCAAAATACTCCTATCCTCCTTTCTCCAGAGCTAGCCTATTCACTATTTCTTTTATATGTGTTCATATTTCCCATCGCCACAATTCTTCTCACTCCGCATAAATTATACAAACATTTCCTCACAACAGCTACTATTTTTTATTGCTCTCGTACCCAATATCCAAAGTTCATTTTTGTGATGGGCAATTTACATAACTTCCACAGAAAACAAAATTAGTCTTTGTAATCTATTGCACGCCCTTCTAACAGCTTTTTGTTTGACCTCTTTTGCCATGCGACCGTCATCCATCATATTTACTAGCAAATCCTTATACGAATCGACCACTTTCAATCTTCCACTAATCGTAATTCATTGCTCCATCACCTAGATTGCCATTTAACCTTACTTGTGCCTACAATTATTCTCAGGTTTTGTCTCTCTTTCACCATTTTCCCTTCACTAATAATTACCATTGCATCGTCTGAAATATCTGACATCCTGTCCTGAAACCTTGAGTTTATATCTACTGTCCTTTACCTAAGTTATACCATTTGTCCAATGAACGATATTGAGGAGCTACTGTGACATAATACTCTTGTCTAAGGCACAGTTATATCCCAAACCAGTCACTCTTTGCCTAAATATTCTAACAGACATTTCACTTCAATGGTAAAAATTTTTTATTACTAAGTTACTCATCTTTCTGTACCATACATTCCCAATTCATTCAGCATTGCATCTATAACGATTATATCATAGGATTTTACGAGGCCGAAACTGTTCACATAATACTTTACAGCAAAAGTTTATGTCTTCCTTGCCTACATTTAGACTGTTCTTCCTCTATATGCCCTTCTCTTATGTGCTTTAATTTCTGGAAAAAAAAAATATACCATATACCTTTCCTGGTGTACTAACTAACAGTGCACCAGTATAATTAATTATAACCTCTATGACCTGTAGTTCATTCTCTGTCATGTAACTTTGCACTCAGAGCAACTATCACAACTACCCATTTCTGTTCTGCTAACTTAGGTAGACACGTTATTATCACCATAGTAGCTGTCCTCATTAAAAATATATATTTATTTATGCAAAAGTCACTTTGGCGTCATTACTCGTTATTCTACCTCCCATTGATAAGGTCTCATTTCCTTCATTTCTATCTGACGTAATATAAGCATATTTCTACTACAGTAATATCACGGTAACTGATGTAACACAGGTAAAGGAATTATGCGCACAACGAATACGATTTCTAAATGGCGATTTAGGTTGTCATTTTAAAGGCAATTCTATTTCTCAGAGCTGTGCCCAGATGGATTCGAGCTGCTGGGTGACCGCTGTTATCTTTTTGTGGAGAATGCTTTAGAATGGCAAGCGGCAAGAGATTTCTGCAGAAGATTGAGTAGCAGTCGTTCAGTCGACTTGGCCGTGTTCGACCTTACTCCAGAGGATTGGTACCGTGTGTTTAGACGTTCTGGAAAATTAGGTAAGCCATTAATGCAGTCTTTTCAATGCTGATGAAGAATGCGCTTTTAAGATGTCTATAAGTATTTTCGTACACATATTATGTACACATTAGCAGTTTCATTCACTGTGGGCATAGACCGATCATTAAAAGAATGAAATTTTGTATAAATACATTTGTGTTATATATATCATGTATACACCCATACACGAATCTGTGGCCAGCTACGTTGTTCAAGATGATATGATGTATATATTTATGTTCTCTTGCATCTGACGACGGTGCATGTTTTTCAAGCAAATGGAACTTAGGAAAAACAAAGTCAGGTTTTAAATAATCGACCTCTTAACAAAGGAAGATTATGTTACTTTATGAAGATATTTTAACCTACTAAGTATTGTTGAATGTATGTAATCCATTTTATACAAAATTTTCTCGAACATGTCTTCTGAAACTGAAACCTTCTAATGACTTTCACATGGAAGAATAAAGATAAAAAGTTAAAGGAGTCAGATTTCCCATAAGAAGTTTCTTTGCAGTGATTGAAAGTCACTATTCCTATTCCAGGAAGCCAAGACTACTATTGGGTAGGTGGATCAGATCACCTGCACAAGGGACTATGGTCTTGGATCGATGGAAGGCCTTTGGATGCTGAGAAAAGTTACTGGCGTGACGAGGACCCTCATGAACTGACAAACACATCATGCCTCGAAATTTACAGAAATAGCAAGGAAGTTTTTCCCAGATGGAAGTTTGCACTTGTTCCTTGTGTTGGATATGAAAGGGGATTCATATGCCAGTATGAGCTCGAAAGATTATCATAGAACTGAAATTTATTGGTACTCCATAATCACAATGGAGTCATAAATAAATGTGCTTATAATTATTAGTGGTATGTTCTTTTAAATCTTCCTTCCTTCAAAAAATGAGCGTAAGTTCATATGAATTTATGTATGCATCTATGAGTAAATACATACATATATACAAGGAGAAAGCTACGTGATAGTTGGGAATCCTTGAAAATCCTCAGCTGTTTCTCAAGCAATATAACATTTACTCATCTGCCGCTTTCTCTAACACCTTCTATTCAGGTCAACACTCTCGCAGAACTAAGAATAACGAGAGCCTTTTACTGTCACTCTTTACACTTGTAACGTATTCGACAGACAACCAAAACTTTCTAGTGTTTTTCTTGGACCTATTAATGTTAATTTTATGGTTATTTACCTTTGTACTCATAGCTGTTGATACCCCGTCTACCCTATCCCCATTTAGATTGGTCTTCCTTTTCTTCATGAACAACTTGCCATGATCCATAAATTGAATATTTTCTAATCCTCCTCTTAATATAGTTAACCTTAAACTACCTACCTCAAGTTATACCTTCGATCAGTTACAGAAACAACTAAGTTTAGTTGATCTCTTCTTATAATAGTCTGAAAGTGAATAAGTCCTTTCTATATCTAACTAGCTGACCAACCCAGCGCTGCCCAGGATAACTCTGAATGACGACTGTTAAAATTTCTCTCTCTCTCTCTCTCTCTCTCTCTCTCTCTCTCTCTCTCTCTCTCTCTCTCTCTCTCCTGCCAATTCTTCCTCAGTTTTTCTCCATTTCTCCTCCCTAACACCATCTCTCTCTCTCTCTCTCTCTCTCTCTCTTCTCTCTCTCTCTCTCTCTCTCTCTCTCTCTCTCTCTCTCTCTCTCTCTCTCTCTCTTTTCCCACTTTCTCTTACCAAGCACCCACTCTATTCTCTCTCTCACTTTCTGTCCCTCTCACTCCCTCTTTCTCTCACTCTCTCACTTCTTCTCAACCTTACTGTTTCTTTCTCTCACTCTCTCCCTCTTTCTCCCTCTCTCTCTCTCTCTCTTACTTTCTCTCTCCAACCCTCCCTGTCGCTTTCCCACTCTCTTCTCCCTAACACCCCCTCTACTCTCTCTCTCTCTCTCGCTTACTCCCTCTCTCTCTCTCTCTCTCTCACTCCGTCCCCCTCTCACTATTTCTTTCTCTCACTCTCTCCCTTTCCCTCACCCTCTCTCTTTCTCTCCTTCTCACTCCAAACCTCCCTGTCTCTTTCCTTCTTTCTTCTCCCGAACACCCTCTTTACTCTCTCTCTCTCTCAGTTCCTCTCCCTCTCACTCTCTCCTTGTCACCCCCTTCCAAACCCCCACCCCATTCTGGTACCACTGATACTTTACCCTCTCAATATTCTTTTCCAGAGAGCAAGTAATATGTATACCGAAATCAGGTATGATAAAGTCGTAAAGTTACTAAGTCTATGGGCATAACCAGCCCCATTTCAGGGAAGCCCTTCCCACTCCCCCCCACTTTGGTGTCCTTCGGTGGTAGTGATGTCTTACCCCAACAGTATTCTTTTCCAGATAGTAAGTCATATGTATACCAAGTTTGGCTGAAATTGCTCAATGCATTTCAGAGTTATGATGGAACATACACATATATATATATATATATATATATATATATATATATATATATATATATATATATATATATATATATATATATATATATTCTAATGAGGCAAGGTAAGACCTCACCTTCTCAGTCATCTGTGGGTTGCATGGACGAGTTTTCTTGTTGGTCAGCTGTTATAGTGGTTAATGTTATGGTACGACACTCAGATGTCGCGGGTTTGCGTCTCCCCCAGGCACAGGAAAAATCACTGGCTATGTAACATGATCAATTACTACTGCAGTGTGGGGTCTATGGAGGGAGTATGAAACCAACATTGTTGGGAAGCTTGAATTTCAAGTCAATAGTCTCTGTGTTCTTCTTCCATATGAATACGTTTCATCTACTGAAATAATAATAATAATAATAATAATAATAATAATAATAATAATAATAATAATAATAATAATAATAATAATAATAATCCCATATGTAAACTAATTCACAAGAATGTGGGCGCACCATTTGTGTATAAATTTGAAAACATGTTATATCAGGTAGCGATAAACCCCAATACCCCTAAAATGACTGCGTATAAATCTAAGGCTCAAGTTGGATTATCTATGAAATCTTGGACCAAAACAAAGACATAACTGTAATTTATCCTGTGTTGTTAGCTTGTCATTACGCTGTACTTCCCAGGCTTAAAGTAAATAGTCGGTAATTGGTGGCCAGGGAAAGTGCTATAAAAGACAATCGCTGTTAGCATTACATGAAAAACACTCTTTCAGTGATTGTGAAAAGAGGTAACATAAATATGTTTCTTGTTTACAAGCTGCAAGTGAATGTACACTTGAGGCTGTTTTATTATTGTAATATTTTAGACGGGAAAAATAGTGTGTATTTCACATTTCGTCGTATAAAAGAAAATCGTCTTTCTCCACAAACTTCCGCTTTATGAATAATATCAGTTTGATTACACTATATTAAAGGTCACTGCAAAATCCAGCTCTACATTGGCAATGACTCTTCCATTCATAAATGACTCCATTCATCATGAATGAATGCTTCAGTATTTGAACTGTAAAGGTCAAAATCATGTCTGTTGGAAAACTTAACCCAGCTTCTCTTTGTGTGTGTGTGTGTGAGTGTCCAAGCAGTTCACTTGTCAGCATTTTCTAGAACAGAATTATACCTCAAATGAAACACTGCTCATTATTCTCAATTCTATGATGGAAAGAGACGAAACGGGTTTCAAGTTCATAAAGGTAGAACTATATAATCTATCCATTTATAATTACAGGGATTAAACATGTCACATAAAAATAGCTAGCTAGGATACTTATCTGCTTTGTTTTTCTTTTGTATTGAAATGACAATTTGGCCAAGGAGACCTTACTCATCTGTGCCTCTTAAAGACAACTGAAATTATTAAGGCACGCAGTTAATCGTTTGCAGCAACATTGGTATAATTTTTTTTATCAAAATTACGTTATTATCAGTTTATCTATATTTCTGGTTACATTTTACATACTTTTAATAAATAATTTTGAAGCTAACAAGCAGTCCCAACCTTTAACATTTAAAATATTAAGAGAAAAAAGCTGTTGAAATCATGGAAGACCAAATGGACTGGCATTTGTTATACAGACTTGAAGGAAATAGTTAAACTAATTCTTATATGATTTACCAGTGCTATATGATCCTCATAATCAGAGAGGTAAAAGGGTACCCAACTGACATGCATATGTTCCCGAGAACTAGACGTTCGTACCCAATAATAGAACATTCATTATTTAAGGAATAAAGCTGACATTATTTCGCCTGAGACTTTAGGGATCAAAGAGTACCTTGCATTTATGTTTACAATTATTTTCAAAATAAAGAAAGGAATGTGAAAGAACAAGGATGCCCTTGGAATGGCTAAATGAGGTTGATCCATGTTAAGAACAGTCAGGTTATTTTGGCCAAATTACGAAAGTTTTTCCACAACAAAATAACATTTCATTGTCTAAATACAGTTAACATGACAGGATTATAAAGGCTTTAATTACAACACAGGTAAATGACAAAATCCCGATAACTGTACGACATGCAGTCGGGAATCTCAACCACATAAGGTGGATACATACGGGTCAAAACAAAATCCTCAATGGGCTTTTACTAAACACGACGCAACATATCGAGTTAAAACCCTTGGGGGTTACTATCTCGGAAAGATTACCGTGACTTTTTCCTGTGACTTTTTCAGTGACCTTTTTCCAGTGACTTTTTACCTTGATTCAGGTGAGGTGTCGCTTGGAAGTTCTCACAGCAAACGCAAAACGATGTCTTTAACACAAAAATTAACAATAAAAGCTGATAAGCATTAGGGCGATAGAGTGCGCCCATGAAGATAAACTAAAGGCTAAGGAGAACAACAATATCTAATTAACTGAGTCTTTAAGATTTATATAAAAAATACGTTACAAGACAGATAAGATTAACATACTTTATGAAATTTCCCCAGAAGGTTTAATATTTAAGAAGAGCGGAATTTATGTTTCTTAATAAATTATATTGACCTAATCGTTCATTGCGTAGGAAGTCACATGCGTCGACCTTATAAAAAATATATATATATATATATATATATATATTCTATTCACTGGAATCTATGTCTGCAGAAATATATACATATTTTTACAGAAGGTTGTTGGCATTAAGCATAATCATCGTGAATAATCATTGAAATTATGTACATTGAAATAAAGATTATCAAACATAATCAAACAGGATTATTTTGAAACTTAGATCGTAAAAAAAAATTGAAATATTTTGGACGAGTTAATTTGGATTTAAATTCGTGTTCGAAAACAAAAAGTGCGTTTTTTATTAAAAAGAAAGTAGAGACCCTTAAACATTATTATTATTATTATTATTATTATTATTATTATTATTATTATTATTATTATTATTATTATTATCCTGGTTTATGTTCGAATGCCTCCTTACTGAACTTATTTGATTCATCTGACGAAACTCATTTGTTTGTCACAGGCAATAATTTTATTCAGGAACTTCTGGTTCCGTGTCATATCTTGTAGGGGTGTAATCATTATCACTGTGCCTTTGTTGTTGATCAAACTATGCAACTTCTTCAAAAACTAATTTCCAGACCATAACAGAGACTGCTACAGCAACTATACTCATGTTTTTTCCATACTCCTTGAAAATTTAATAGCAAACATAATGTCGGTCCCAGGACTGCGTTGTAGTATTTCTCTCTGTAGAGTTTTAAGGCAGATTTAGTTTTCGACCTGGGCACCATCGAGAAGGACACGTTTTTATTCTAAAATCTGAGTGATTCTTGCGCAATGTATGGTGCCTCTTCAGGTGTTCAACGAGTCGTTGGTGCACCTCGATTTTAATATGATTTTGCATGAATTGATAAGTCTCAAGTTTGTTGATAGGATTGTAAATAGTGTACCTCCTTTACTCTCGGATTGTGGTTTGGTTTTCAATCTGATATCTTCTCACTCTCTTGTTCTTCTGGACTCTTGTTTATCATGACATTTCCTTGGAAATTTTCTACTGTTTCAGTTGCCTCCATGGGATAAGTATCAACGTGCTTTTCAGTTCCTAGAGTAAGGATGTGCCTCTCAATCTGACATGGTTTAAAAGCTGTGCATACACAAACTCTCTCCGTCGGTTAAGTTAAAATGAAAGTCCTCCTCGGCCTCTGTAGGCTCATAGGGTAGGCGCTGATCTCTGTTTCTTAGGCTGATAGCCTGTGGGAGGATAGTTCCCAATTCCTATGACACGTGGCCAGTGTGTGGTTAGGCTCACTGTTTAACTCTCCAGTCTGCGGGCTGGTACCTATTCTACTACTGAACCTTTCCAGGTTTTTAGGACCGTTAGGTTGACTGGCTGCCGGATTTTTGCAGTGACGCAATATATGTGGTATATCCAGAGTTTCAGAAGAGTTATATCCTTTCTGGTTGCCGGACTGTACGTACAACACAATGATATCCTTCCAGAGAAACACTTGTAGGCCGTCTTCTCTCTTATGAATAAATTTATTCATTTCTTATTTCTGTCCATATTCTAAGATTTTAATATTATCAATGGCAAGTACGGCATAGTCGCACATGTGTCCAACGCGTTATTAAAAGAGATAAACTCTTAAAATATACTGTAAATTAAGAAAACACTGAATAAATTTATTCTTGATAAAATTCTAATTATGCTTTGACCGTCATCCTGTCATGGATGTCCATGGAAGGATGTAAACCCTATAATATGTACAGTAGAATACACATACCACAAGGAGTGTCGGAGACAGATTTTGCATGAGGATAACTGAAGGTTCTTCGATGAAATATCAGGCACAAACTTCCTTGTGTATTTTTCCTGTCATGATTTAGGTATGAACGTTTGAAAATTCAGTGGTTTATACTCAGCTCTTTTGACATGATTATATATATATATATATATATATATATATATATATATATATATATATATATATATATATATATATATATATATATATATATATATATATATATATATATATACACATACATACATACAATCATTACTCCAATATATAAATGGTGTGGAATATCATGAGGCACAAAATGCGCACCTTATTAAACCAAAAATATCGAGCTTTTCTCAGGTGATATCACGTTAAAAAGGCAGATATTTGTTTCCCATGGAACCGATTTTTATTTTTTGCAAAGGACCTTTGTTACGCCAGATAACGCCAAAGCGTGTATTTAAAAGCCGTTCCTTCTGACGATGATATGCAAAGGCACAATGGAGCGATACGCGCTGTTGTTCCTCTTTCTTCAGATCTCTGTTTCTGTATCAGGTAGGAATTTGGGTGATAATTAAAGTGAGGGTGATATTATTATTATTATTATTATTATTATTATTATTATTATTATTATTATTATTATTATTATTATTATTATTTCAGTAGATGAAATCTATTCCCATGGAACAAGCACACAGGGGCCATTAACAAACTGCAGCAGTAATTGATCTGGATACAGAGCCAGTGATTTTTCATCGCTAAAGTAGCACCATTCGCCCTTTTATAGCACACACTCCCACACTTCCTGCATTTCAGAGTCGTTCCTTCTCAAGACCTCTCTCGCGTCATCTGTACAGCCATTTCAAGGTCTTTCTCTACACCTTCCTCCTGACACTTCTCAGTTATGCACTCTTTTCCCAGCCTTCACTGTCCATTCCTTCACATGACCAGACTTTCAAAATACTCCTATCCTCCTTTCTCCAGAGCTGGCCTTTTCACTATTTCTTTTATATGTGTTCATATTTCCCATCGCCACAATTCTTCTCACTCCGCATAAATTATACAAACATTTCCTCACAACAGCTTCTATTTTTATTGCGCTCGTACCCATTACCCAAAGTTCATTTTTGTGATGGACAGTAGACTCAAGAACCCCTTTATGCAATTTACATTACTTCCACAGAAAACAAAATTAGAATCTTTGAAATCTATTGCAGACCCTTCTAATAGCTCTTTGTTTGACCTCTTTTCTCATCCGACCGTCATCCATCATATTTACTACCAAATCCTTACACGAATCGACCACTTTCAATCTTCCACTAATCGTAATTCTTTGTTCCATCACCTAGATTGCCACTTAACCTTACTTGTGCCTACATTTCTTCTCAGCCTTTGCCTCTCTTTTACCACTTTCCCTTCACTAATAATTACCATTGTATCATCTGAAATGTCTAATATCCTGTCCTGAAACCTTGAGTTTATATCTACTGTCCTTTACCTAAGTTATATCATTTGTCCAATATTGAGGAGCTACTGTGACATAATACTCTTGTCTAGGGCACAGTGATTTCACAAACCAGTCACTCTTTGCCTAAATATTCTAACAGACATTTCACTTCTATGGTAAAAATTTTTAATTACTCAGTAACTCATCTTTCTGTACCATACATTCCCAACTCATTCAACATCGCCTCTATAACGATTCTATCATAGGATTTTACGAGGCCCAAACTGCTCACATAATACTTTACAGCAAAAGTTTATCTGTCTTCCTTGCCCACATTTAGACTGTTCTTCCTCTATATGCCCTTCTCTTATGTGCTTTAATTTCTGCAAAAAAACATACCATATACCTTTCCTGGTGTATTAACTAACAGTGCACCAGTATAATTAATTATAACCTCTGTCACCTGTAGTTCATTCTCTATCATGTAACTTTGCATTCAGAGCAACTATCACAACTACCCTTTTCTGTTCAGGTAACTTGGGAAGACACGTTATTAATACCATAGTAGCTGTCCTCATTAAAAATATATATGTATTTATGCAAAAGTCACTTTGGCGTCATTACTCGTTATTCTACCTCCCATTGATAAGGTCTCATTTCCTTCATTTCTATCTGATGTAATATAAGTATATTTCTACTACAGTAATATCACGGTAACTGATGTAATACAGGTAAAGGAATTATGCGCACAACGAATACGATTTCTAAATGGCGATTTAGGTTGTCATTTTAAAGGCAATTCAATTTCTCAGAGCTGTGCCCAGATGGATTCGAGCTGCTGGGTGACCGCTGTTATCTTTTTGTGGAGAATGCTTTAGAATGGCAAGCGGCAAGAGATTTCTGCAGAAGATTGAGTAGCAGTCGTTCAGTCGACTTGGCCGTGTTCGACCTTACTCCAGAGGATTGGTACCGTGTGTTTAGACGTTCTGGACAATTAGGTAAGCCATTAATGCAGTCTTTTCAATGCTGATGAAGAATGCGCTTTTAAGATGTCTACAAGTATTTTCGTACACATATTATGTACACATTAGCAGTTTCATTCACTGTGGGCATAGACCGATCATTAAAAGAATGAAATTTTGTATAAATACATGTGTGTTATATATATCATGTATACACCCATACACGAATCTGTGGCCAGCTAGGTTGTTCAAGATGATATGATGTATATATTTATGTTCTCTTGCATCTGACGACGGTGCATGTTTTTCAAGCAAATGGAACTTAGGAAAAACAAAGTCAGGTTTTAAATAATCGACCTCTTAACAAAGGAAGATTATGTTACTTTATGAAGATATTTTAACCTACTAAGTATTGTTGAATGTATGTAATCCATTTTATACAAAATTTTCTCGAACATGTCTTCTGAAACTGAAACCTTCTAATGACTTTCACATGGAAGAATAAAGATAAAAAGTTAAAGGAGTCAGATTTCCCATAAGAAGTTTCTTTGCAGTGATTGAAAGTCACTATTCCTATTCCAGGAAGCAAAGACTACTATTGGGTAGGTGGATCAGATCACCTGCACAAGGGACTATGGTCTTGGATCGATGGAAGGCCTCTGGATGCTGAGAAAAGTTACTGGCGTGACGAGGACCCTCATGAACTGACAAACACATCATGCCTCGAAATTTACAGAAATAGCAAGGAAGTTTTTCCCAGATGGAGGTTTGCACTTGCTCCTTGTGCTGGATATGAAAGGGAATTCATATGCCAGTATGAGCTCAAAAGACAATAATAGAACTGAAATTTATTGGTACTCCATAATCACAATGGAGTCATAAATAAATGTGATTCTATTTATTAGTGGTATGTTCATTTAAATCTTCCTTCCTTCAAAAAATGAGCGTAAGTTGATATGAATTTATGTATTTATTTATGTAAGTAAATACATACATATATACAAGGAGAAAGCTACGTGATAGTTGGGAATCCTTGAAAATCCTCAGTTATTTCTCAAGCAATATAACATTTACTCATCTGCCGCTTTCTCTAACACCTTCTATTCAGGTCAACGCTCTCGCAGAACTAAGAATAACGAGAGCCTTTTACTGTCACTGTTTACACTTGTAACGCACTCGACAGACAACCAAAACTTTCTAGTGTTTTTCTTGGACCTATTAATGTTAATTTTATGGTTATTTACCTCTGTACTCATAGCTGTTGATACCCCGTCTACCCTATCCCCATTGATATTGGTCTTCCTTTTCTTCATGAACAACTTGCCATGATCCATAAATGGAATATTTTCTAATCCTCCTCTTAATATAGTTAACCTTAAACTACCTACCTCAAGTTATACCTTCGATCAGTTACAGAAACAACTAAGTTTACTTGATCTCTTCTTATAATAGTCTGAAAGTGAATAAGTTCTTTCTATATCTAACTAGCTGACCAAACCGGCGCTGCCCGGGATAACTCTGAATGACGACTGTTAAAATTTCTATCTCTCTCTCTCTCTCTCTCTCTCTCTACTGCCAATTCTTCCTCAGTTTTTCTCCATTTCTCCTCACTCTCTCTCTCTCTCTCTCTCTCTCTCTAACTCTCTCTCTCTCTCTCTCTTTTCCCACTTTCTCTTACCAAGCACCCACTCTATTCTCTCTCTCACTTTCTGTCCCTCTCACTCCCTCTTTCTCTCACTCTCTCACTTCTTCTCAACCTTACTCTTTCTTTCTCTCACTCTCTCTCTCTCTTTCTCCCTCTCTCTTTCTCTCTCTCTTACTTTCTCTCTCCAACCCTCCCTGTCGCTTTCCCACTCTCTTCTCCCTAACACCCCCTCTACTCTCTCTCTCTCACTTACTCCCCCCCTCTCTCTCTCTCTCTCTCTCTCTCTCTCTTTCTCACTTCGTCCCCGTCTCACTATTTCTTTCTCTTACTCTCTCCCTTTCCCTCACCCTCTCTCTTTCTCTCCTTCTCACTCCAAACCTCCCTGTCTCTTTCCTTCTTTCTTCTCCCGAACAACCTCTTTACTCTCTCTCTCTCTCACTTCCTCTCCCTCTCACTCTCTCCTTGTCACCCCCTTCCAAACCCCCACCCCCTTCTGGTACCACTGATACTTTACCCTCTCAATATTCTTTTCCAGAGAGCAAGTAATATGTATACCGAAATCAGGTATGATAAAGTCGTAAAGTTACTAATTCTATGGGCATAACCAGCCCCATTTCAGGGAAGCTCTTCCCACTCCCCCCGACTTTGGTGTCCTTCGGTGCTAGTGATGTCTTACCCCAACAGTATTCTTTTCCAGACTGTAAGTCATATGTATACCAAGTTTGGCTGAAATTGCTCAATGCATTTCAGAGTTGTGATGGAACATACATATATACATACAACCATTTATATATATATATATATATATATATATATATATATATATATATATATATATATATATATATATATATATTCTAATGAGGGAAGTTAAGACCTCACCTTCTCAATCATCTGTGGGTTGCATAGACAAGTTTTCTTGCTGGTCAGCAGTTATAGTGGTTAATGTCATGGTACGACACTCAGATGTCGCGGGTTTGCGTCTCCCCCAGGCACATGAAAAATCACTGGCTATGTAACATGATCAATTACTACTGCAGTGTGGGGTCTATGGAGGGAGGTTGAAACCAACTTTGTTGGGAAGCTTAAATTTCAAGTCAATAGTCTCTGTGTTCTTCTTCCATATGAATACGTTTCATCTACTGAAATAATAATAATAATAATAATAATAATAATAATAATAATAATAATAATAATAATAATAATAATAATCCCATATGTAAACTAATTCACAAGAATGTGGGCGCACCATTTGTGTATAAATTTGAAAACATGTTATATCAGGTAGTGATAAACCCCAATACCCCTAAAATGACCGTATAAATCTAAGGCTCAAATTGGATTATCTATGAAATCTTGGACCAAAACAAAGACATAACTGTAATTTATCCTGTGTTGTTAGCTTGTCATTACGCTGTACTTCCCAGGCTTAAAGTAAATAGTCGGTAATTGGTGGCCAAGGAAAGTGCTATAAAAGACAATCGCTGTTAGCATTACATGAAAAACATCCTTTCAGTGATTGTGAAAAGATGTAACATAAATATGTTTCTTATTTACACGCTGTAAGTGAAAGTATACTTGAGGCTGTTTTTTTATGGTAATATTTTAGACGGGAAAAATAGTGTGTATTTCACATTTCGTCGTATAAAAGAAAATCGTCTTTCTCCACAAACTTCCGCTTTATGAATAATATCAGTTTGATTATACTAAATTAAAGGTCACTGCAAAATGCAGCTCTACATTGGCAATGACTCTTCCATTCATAAATGACTCCATTCATCATGACTGAATGCTTCAGTATTTGAACTGTAAAGGTCAAAATCATGTCTGTTGGAAAACTTAACCCAGCTTCTCTTTGTGTGTGTGTGTGTGAGTGTCCAAGTAGTTCACTTGTCAGCATTTTCTAGAACAGAATTATACCTCAAATGAAACACTGCTCATTATTCTCAATTCTATGATGGAAAGAGACGAAACGGGTTTCAAGTTCATAAAGGTAGAACTATATAATCTATCCATTTATAATTACAGGGGTTAAACATGTCAAATAAAAATAGCTAGCTAGGATACTTATCTGCTTTGTTTTTCTTTTGTATTGAAATGACAATTTGGCCAAGGAGACCTTACTCATCTGTGCCTCTTAAAGACAACTGAAATTATTAAGGCACGCAGTTAATCGTTTGCAGCAACACTGGTATAATTTTTTTTATCAAAATTACGTTATTATCAGTTTATCTATATTTCTGGTTACATTTTACATACTTTTAATAAATAATTTTGAAGCTAACAAGCAGTCCCAACCTTTAACATTTAAAATATTAAGAGAAAAAAGCTGTTGAAATCATGGAAGACCAAATGGACTGGCATTTGTTATACAGACTTGAAGGAAATAGTTAAACTAATTCTTATATGATTTACCAGTGCTATATGATCCTCATAATCAGATAGGTAAAAGGGTACCCAAGTGACACGCATATGTTCCCGAGAACTAGACGTTCGTACCCAATAATAGAACATTCATTATTTAAGGAATAAAGCTGACATTATTTCGCCTGAGACTTTAGGGATCAAAGAGTACCTTGCATTTATGTTTACAATTATTTTCAAAATAAAGAAAGGAATGTGAAAGAACAAGGATGCCCTTGGAATGGCTAAATGAGGTTGATCCATGTTAAGAACAGTCAGGTTATTTTGGCCAAATTACGAAAGTTTTTCCACAACAAAATGATAACATTTCGTTGTCTAAATACAGTTAACATGACAGGATTATAAAGGCTTTAATTACAACACAGGTAAATGACAAAATCCCGATAACTGTACGACATGCAGTCGGGAATCTCAACCACATAAGGTGGATACATACGGGTCAAAACAAAATCCTCAATGGGCTTTTACTAAACACAACGAAACATATCGAGTTAAAACCCTTGGGGGTTACTATCTCGGAAAGATTACCGTGACTTTTTCCTGTGACTTTTTCAGTGACCTTTTTCCAGTGACTTTTTACCTTGATTCAGGTGAGGTGTCGCTTGGAAGTTCTCACAGCAAACACAAAACGATGTCTTTAACACAAAAATTAACAATAAAAGCTGATAAGCATTAAGGGCGATAGAGTGCGCCGATGAAGATAAACTAAAGGTTAAGGAGAACAACATTCTCTAATTAACGGGTTCTTTAAGATATGTATAAAAAAATACGTTACAAGAAAGATAAGATTAACATACTATATGAAATTTCCCCAGAAGATTTAATATCTAAGAAGAACGAAATTTATGTTTCTTAATTAATTGTATTGACCTAATCGTTCATTGCGTAGGAAATCACATGCGTCGACCTTATAAAAAAAAATATATATATATATATATAAATAAATATATATATATATATATATATATATATATATATATATATATATATATATATATATATATATATATATATATATATATATATATATATATATATATATATATATATACTATTCACTGGAATCTATGTCTGCAGAAATATATACATATTATTATAGAAGGGTGTTGGCATTAAGCATAATTATCGTGAATAATCATTGAAATTATGTACATTGAAATAAAGATTATCAAACATAATCAAACAGGATTATTTGGAAACTCAGATCGTAAAAAAAAATGTTGAAATATTTTGGACGAGGTAATTTTGATTTAAATTCTTGATCGAAAACAAGAAGTGGATTTTTTTATTAAAAAGAAAGTACGCACCCTTGAACAATATTGTTATTATTATTATTATTATTATTATTATTATTATTATTATTATTATTATTATTATTATTATTATTATTATTATTATTATACTGGTTTATGTTCGAATGCCTCCTTACTGAACTTATTTGATTCATCTGACGAAATTCTTTTATTTGTCACAGGTAACAATTTCATTCAGGAACTTGTGGTTCCGTGTCATATCTCGTAGGGGTGTAATCATTATCACTGTGCCTTTGTTGTTGATCAAACTATGCAACGTCTTGAAAAACTAATTTCCAGACCATAACAGAGACTGCTACAGCAACTATATTCATGTTTTTTTCATACTCCTTGAAAATTTAATAGCAAACATAATGTCGGTCCCAGGACTGCGTTGTAGTATTTCTCTCTGTAGAGTTTTAAGGCAGATTTAGTTTTCGAACTGGGCACCATCGAGGAGGACACGTTTTTATTCTAAAATCTGAGTGATTCTTGCGCAATGTATGGTACCTCTTCAGGTGTTCAACGAGTCGTTGGAGCACCTCGATTTTAATATGATTTTGCTAGAATTGATAAGTCTCAAGTTTGTTGATAGGATTGTAAATAGTGTACCTCCTTTACTCTCGGATTGTGTTTTGGTTTTCAATCTGATATCTTCTCACTCTCTTGTTCTTCTGGACTCTTGTTTATCATGACATTTCCTTAGAAATTTTCTGCTGTTTCAGTTGCCTCCATGGGATAAGTATCAACGTGCTTTTCAGTTCCTAGAGTAAGGATGTGCCTCTCAATCTGACATGGTTTAAAAGCTGTGCATACACAAACTCTCTCCGTCGGTTAAGTTAAAATGAAAGCCCTCCTCGGCCTCTGTAGGCTCATAGGGTAGGCGCTGATCTCCTGTTTCTTAGGCCGATAGCCTGTGGGAGGATAGTTCCCAATTCCTATGACACGTGGCCAGTGTGTGGTTAGGCTCACTGTTTAACTCTCCAGTCTGCGGGCTGGTACCTATTCTACTACTGAACCTTTCGGTTTTTTTTAGGACCGTTGCGTTGACTGGCTGCCGGATTTTTGCAGTGACGCAATATATGTGGTATATCCAGAGTTTCAGAAGAGTTATATCCTTTCTGGTTGCCGGACTGTAGGTACAACACAATGATATCCTTCCAGAGAAACACTTGTAGGCCGTCTTCTCTCTTATGAATAAATTTATTCATTTCTTATTTCTGTCCATATTCTAAGATTTTAATATTATCAATGGCAAGTACGGCATAGTCGCACATGTGTCCAACGCGTTATTAAAAGAGATAAACTCTTAAAATATACTGTAAATTAAGAAAACACTGAATAAATTTATTCTTGATAAAATTCTAATTATGCTTTGACCGTCATCCTGTTATGGATGTCCATGGAAGGATGCAAACCCTATAATATGTACAGTAGAATACACATACCACAAGGAGTGTCGGAGATAGATTTTGCATGAGGATAACTGAAGGTTCTTCGATGAAATATCAGGCACAAACTTCCTTGTGTATTTTTCCTGTCATGATTTAGGTATGAACGTTTGAAAATTCAGTGGTTTATACTCAGCTCTTTTGACATGATTATATATATATATATATATATATATATATATATATATATATATATATATACAATCATTACTCCAATATATAAATGGTGTGGAATATCATGAGGCACAAAATGCGCACCTTATTAAACCAAAAATATCGAGCTTTTCTCAGGTGATATCACGTTAAAAAGGCAGATATTTGTTTCCCATGGAACTGATTTTTATTTTTTGCAAAGGACCTTTGTCACGCCAGATAACGCCAAAGCGTGTATTTAAAAGCCGTTCCCTTCTGACGATGATATGCAAAGGCACAATGGAGCGATACGCGCTGTTGTTCCTCTTTCTTCAGATCTCTGTTTCTGTATCAGGTAGGAATTTGGGTGATAATTAAAGTAAGGGTGATATTATTATTATTATTATTATTATTATTATTATTATTATTATTATTATTATTATTATTATTATTATTATTTCAGTAGATGAAATCTATTCCCATGGAACAAGCACACAGGGGCCATTAACAAACTGCAGCAGTAATTGATCTGGATACAAAGCCAGTGATTTTTCATCGCTAAAGTAGCACCATTCGCCCTTTTATAGCACACACTCCCACACTTCCTGCATTTCAGAGTCGTTCCTTCTCAAGACCTCTCTCGCGTCATCTGTACAGCCATTTCAAGGTCTTTCTCTACACCTTCCTCCTGACACTTCTCAGTTATGCACTCTTTTCCCAGCCTTCACTGTCCATTCCTTCACATGAACAGACTCTCAAAATACTCCTATCCTCCTTTCTCCAGAGCTGGCCTTTTCACTATTTCTTTTATATGTGTTCATATTTCCCACCGCCACAATTCTTCTCACTCCGCATAAATTATACAAACATTTCCTCACAACAGCTTCTATTTTTTATTGCGCTCGTACCCATTACCCAAAGTTCATTTTTGTGATGGACAGTAGACTCAAGAACCCCTTTATGCAATTTACATTACTTCCACAGAAAACAAAATTAGACTCTTTGAAATCTATTGCAGACCCTTCTAATAGCTTTTTGTTTGACCTCTTTTCTCATCCGACCGTCATCCATCATATTTACTACCAAATCCTTATACGAATCGACCACTTTCAATCTTCCACTAATCGTAATTCTTTGTTCCATCACCTAGATTGCCACTTAACCTTACTTGTGCCTACATTTCTTCTCAGCCTTTGCCTCTCTTTTACCACTTTCCCTTCACTAATAATTACCATTGTATCATCTGAAATGTCTAATATCCTGTCCTGAAACCTTGAGTTTATATCTACTGTCCTTTACCTAAGTTATATCATTTGTCCAATATTGAGGAGCTACTGTGACATAATACTCTTGTCTAGGGCACAGTGATTTCACAAACCAGTCACTCTTTGCCTAAATATTCTAACAGACATTTCACTTCTATGGTAAAAATTTTTAATTACTCAGTAACTCATCTTTCTGTACCATACATTCCCAACTCATTCAACATCGCCTCTATAACGATTCTATCATAGGATTTTACGAGGCCCAAACTGCTCACATAATACTTTACAGCAAAAGTTTATCTGTCTTCCTTGCCCACATTTAGACTGTTCTTCCTCTATATGCCCTTCTCTTATGTGCTTTAATTTCTGCAAAAAAACATACCATATACCTTTCCTGGTGTATTAACTAACAGTGCACCAGTATAATTAATTATAACCTCTATCACCTGTAGTTCATTCTCTATCATGTAACTTTGCATTCAGAGCAACTATCACAACTACCCTTTTCTGTTCAGCTAACTTGGGAAGACACGTTATTATTACCATAGTAGCTGTCCTCATTAAAAATATATATGTATTTATGCAAAAGTCACTTTGGCGTCATTACTCGTTATTCTACCTCCCATTGATAAGGTCTCATTTCCTTCATTTCTATCTGATGTAATATAAGTATATTTCTACTACAGTAATATCACGGTAACTGATGTAATACAGGTAAAGGAATTATGCGCACAACGAATACGATTTCTAAATGGCGATTTAGGTTGTCATTTTAAAGGCAATTCAATTTCTCAGAGCTGTGCCCAGATGGATTCGAGCTGCTGGGTGACCGCTGTTATCTTTTTGTGGAGAATGCTTTAGAATGGCAAGCGGCAAGAGATTTCTGCAGAAGATTGAGTAGCAGTCGTTCAGTCGACTTGGCCGTGTTCGACCTTACTCCAGAGGATTGGTACCGTGTGTTTAGACGTTCTGGACAATTAGGTAAGCCATTAATGCAGTCTTTTCAATGCTGATGAAGAATGCGCTTTTAAGATGTCTACAAGTATTTTCGTACACATATTATGTACACATTAGCAGTTTCATTCACTGTGGGCATAGACCGATCATTAAAAGAATGAAATTTTGTATAAATACATGTGTGTTATATATATCATGTATACACCCATACACGAATCTTTGGCCAGCTAGGTTGTTCAAGATGATATGATGTATATATTTATGTTCTCTTGCATCTGACGACGGTGCATGTTTTTCAAGCAAATGGAACTTAGGAAAAACAAAGTCAGGTTTTAAATAATCGACCTCTTAACAAAGGAAGATTATGTTACTTTATGAAGATATTTTAACCTACTAAGTATTGTTGAATGTATGTAATCCATTTTATACAAAATTTTCTCGAACATGTCTTCTGAAACTGAAACCTTCTAATGACTTTCACATGGAAGAATAAAGATAAAAAGTTAAAGGAGTCAGATTTCCCATAAGAAGTTTCTTTGCAGTGATTGAAAGTCACTATTCCTATTCCAGGAAGCAAAGACTACTATTGGGTAGGTGGATCAGATCACCTGCACAAGGGACTATGGTCTTGGATCGATGGAAGGCCTTTGGATGCTGCGAAAAGTTACTGGCGTGACGAGGACCCTCATGAACTGACAAACACATCATGCCTCGAAATTTACAGAAATAGCAAGGAAGTTTTTCCCAGATGGAGGTTTGCACTTGTTCCTTGTGTTGGATATGAAAGGGGATTCATATGCCAGTATGAGCTCGAAAGATTATCATAGAACTGAAATTTATTGGTACTCCATAATCACAATGGAGTCATAAATAAATGTGCTTATAATTATTAGTGGTATGTTCTTTTAAATCTTCCTTCCTTCAAAAAATGAGCGTAAGTTCATATGAATTTATGTATGCATCTATGAGTAAGTACATACATATATACAAGGAGAAAGCTACGTGATAGTTGGGAATCCTTGTAAATTCTCAGCTGTTTCTCAAGAAATATAACATTTACTCATCTGCCGCTTTCTCTAACACCTTCTATTCAGGTCAACACTCTCGCAGAACCAAGAATAACGAGAGCCTTTTACTGTCACTCTTTACACTTGTAACGCACTCGACAGACAACCAAAACTTTCTAGTGTTTTTCTTGGACCTATTAATGTTAATTTTATGGTTATTTACCTCTGTACTCATAGCTGTTGATACCCCGTCTACCCTATCCCCATTTAGATTGGTCTTCCTTTTCTTCATGAACAACTTGCCATGATCCATAAATTGAATATTTTCTAATCCTCCTCTTAATATAGTTAACCTCAAACTACCTACCTCAAGTTATACCTTCGATCAGTTACAGAAACAACTAAGTTTACTTGATCTCTTCTTATAATAGTCTGAAAGTGAATAAGTCCTTTCTATATCTAACTAGCTGACCAACCCAGCGCTGCCCAGGATAATTCTGAATGACGACTGTTAAAATTTCTATCTCTCTCTCTCTCTCTCTCCTGCCAATTCTTCCTCAGTTTTTCTCCATTTCTCCTACCTAACACCACCCCTACTCTCTCTCTCTCTCTCTCTTTTCCCACTTTCTCTTCCCTAACACCCGCTCTATTCTCTCTCTCACTTTCTGTCCCTCTCACTCCCTCTTTCTCTCACTCTCTCACTTCTTCTCAACCTCACTATTTCTTTCTCTCACTCTCTCCCTCTTTCTCCCTCTCTCTCTCTTACTTTCTCTCTCCAACCCTACCTGTCACTTTCCCACTCTCTTCTCCCTAACACCCCCTCTACTCTCTCTCTCTCTCTCACTTACTCTCCCCCTCTCTCTCTCTCTCTTTCTCTTTCTCACTTACTCCCCCTCTCACTATTTCTTTCTCTCACTCTCTCCCTCTCCCTCACCTCTCTCTTTCTCTCTTTCTCACTCCAACCCTCCCTGTCTCTTTCCCTGTTTCTTCTCCCAACCACCCCTATACTGTCTCACTTCCTCTCTCTCTCACTCTCTCTCACACTCTCTCACTTCTTCTTCTTCTCTCTCTCTCTCTCTTTCTCTCCCCAACTCTCCCTGTCTCTTTCCCTCTTTCTTCTTCCGAACACCCCCTCTACTCTCTCTCTCTCTCTCTCACTTCCTCTCCCTCTCACTCTCTCCTTGTCACCCCCTTCCAAACCCCCACCCCCTTCTGGTACCACTGATGCCTTACCCTCTCAATATTCTTTTCCGAAATTAGGTATGATAAAGTCGTAAAGTTACTAAGTCTATGGGCATAACCAGCCCCATTTCATGGGCAGAACCAGCCCCATTTCAGGGAATTTATAAGTGATAAATGGACTGGTACTGCCGGGTCACGAACTGGAGTTGTTGGATAAGTTCTGTGTCGAGGGTTCGTGACCCGGTAGTCCCAATCCATTTATCATTTATAAATTCCCCTTCGGTGATAATTCTCCATCGGAGATATTCCCGAGGTAGCGTGAATTTGATATTAAGCAACATTTGTAGCTTCATGATTGTATATAAATCATGATGTGATAAAAAATTTCATAATAAGAGCTGCATGTTCCAAACATACCAATGAACTATCATGGTGGAGGTGGGTTAATGCCGAGGCTAAGTACAACTTCCCCGCTCACGACGGGTAAAAAGTACAGCAAACTCGCCATTCACTTACACCTCTCTTGATAGTTCAGTGGTAACATCGACTGGAGTTGCTGGATAATATCTATGTCGAGGGTTCGTGACCCGGCAGTAACAATCCATTTATCACTTATAAATTCCCCTTCGGTGATAATTCTCCATCGGAGATATTCCCGAGGTAGCGTGAATTTGATATTAAGCGACATTTGCAGCTTCATGATTGTATATAAATCACGACGTGATAAAAAATTTCATAATAACAGCTGCGTGTTCCAAACGTACCAATGAACTATCATGGCGGAGGTGGGTTAATGCCGAGGCTAAGTACAACTTCCCCGCTCACGACGGGTAAAAAGTACAGTAAACTCACCATTCATTTATACCTCTCTTGATAGCTCAGTGGTAACGTCGACTGGAGTTGCTGGATAAGTTCTGTGTCGAGGGTTCGTGACCCGGCAGTACCCATCCATTTGTCACTTATAAATTCCCCTTTGGTGTTAATTCTCCATCGGATATATTCCGGAGGTAGCGTAAATTTAATAAATATATATATATATATATATATATATATATATATATATATATATATATATATATATATATATATATATATATATATATATATATATATATATATATATATATATATATACATATACATATACATATACATATACATATACATATATATATATATATATATATATATATATATATATATATATATATATATATATATATATATATATATATATATATATATATATATATATATATATATATATATATATATATATATATATATATATATATATTAGTGTGAGGAGTCAGGAGTCAATTCATACTTAAAATCATCAATGAAGGGCAGAGGACACACAGCTATACAAGCTGACTTTATTCCAACGTTTCGTAATTATCGAATTAATTACATCATCAGGGCTGTTAAAATAAGCAATAAAATTCTTTGTAAAATCATAAAAGCTAAAAATAAAGGCTAAAAATTATTCATACAAAAATTTCAGAAATGTACACAAACATTAAAATTAAAGAACAAATTAAAAAAAAAATCATTACATTAAAATGAAGGTAACAGAATATACAGTAAACGAAAATTGAAAACTATCCGTGAAAGGGGTTACAGAACAAAAGATTAAGGACCGACCTGGAGGAGTGACAGCTTTAAACTAAACATAAACATAAATGGAAAGAACACAAGTCAGGATAAATATAGAGGAGAGGAGGACGTGTGAGTGTTTAACGACGGAACAAGTTGTTTGATGAAAAGTGATTCCAGAATAACAAGGTCTTGAGGGTTGGTGGTATGGCCTAAAATGTAGAAGTCTTTATTATCAATGTGTGTATTACAAATTTTTGAGTGATTTCTGATATTGGAATGTTCCGGGTTTGAAATTCTGCTACCTGTACGGAAGCTTACGCCACGATGAGAATCGATACGCACCTTAAGGAGTCTACTGGTGGATCCCACATAGGTCCCTGTTTGACATTCAGGGCAATTATATTTATAAATGATACCAGATGACATATAAGGTGATAACCGATCTTTGGTTTTAAAGAGTGAACCAATGGTGAAAGGGTTCTTAGGGATTAAAGTAACATCAATGGCATAAAAATGATCCTGAATAATTTGAGTGAACTTTTTGTGAAACTTGAGGTCATGAGTAAATGGAAAGCTTGCGTAAAATTTCTTTTTTTGGACGGTTAAAACTGCTGGTTTAGTAATGAAATGTTTGTTGAGTAATTTATGTAATTTCCTATACACCAGCTTTGCAGGGAAACAGTTATTATTAAAAAAGTCAATTAAAAAAGAAATTTCCTTATGAAAAAGGCTCCAGTTCGACGTAAGGGCGAGTGCCCTGTGGAGAAGGGTAGAAACAGAGTTGGATTTAAAATTATCGAAGCAAGAGCTATAAAAGTTGGTACCAAGTCCAGTAAAAGTCTTCTTCCTAAAAACCGTGGTATTGAAACTGTCGCGTTCTCTAAAAACTAGAACGTCCAGGAATGGTAGACGGTCGTTCGCTCTTTCTCGATAGTAAACTTTATGCTCGAGTGTATAGTATTGGCATATTCGACGAAGAGGTCAGCTTCGTATATATCTATATCTATATATATATATATATATATATATATATATATATATATATATATATATATATATATATATATATATATATATATATATTTATTTCCCCAATGCGTGAACGGTGTGGCATATCATGAGGCACAAAATACTCATCTCATTAAACAAAATTAATCTTGATTTAAAAAAAGAGTGCTGTGAAAAATATCGAGATTTCTCAGCCCACATCTCATTACAAAGACAGCTGTTTATTTCCCAAGGAACTGATTTTTATTTTTTGCAAAGGACCTTTGTCACGCCAGATAACGCCAAAGCGTGTATTTAAAAGCCGTTCCCTTCTGACGATGATATGCAAAGGCACAATGGAGCGATACGCGCTGTTGTTCCTCTTTCTTCAAATCTCTGTTTCTGTATCAGGTAGGAATCTGGGTGATAATTATAGTAAGGGTGATATTATTATTATTATTATTATTATTATTATTATTATTATTATTATTATTATTATTATTATTATTATTATTATTATTATTTCAGTAGATGAAATCTATTCCCATGGACAAGCACACAGGGGCCATTAACAAACTGCAGCAGTAATTGATCTTGAAACATAGCCAGTGGTTTTTCATCTCCAAAGTAGCACCATTCGCCCTTTGAAAGCACACACTGCCACGCTTCCTGCAGATCAAAGTCCTTCCTTCTCAAGACTTCTCTCAAGTCATCTGTACAGCCATTCCAAGGTCTTTCTCTACACCTTCCTCCTGACACTTCTCAGTTATGCACTCTTTTCCCAGCCTTCACTGTCCATTCCTTCACATGACCAGACTTTCAAAATACTCCTATCCTCCTTTCTCCAGAGCTAGCCTATTCACTATTTCTTTTATATGTGTTCATATTTCCCATCGCCACAATTCTTCTCACTCCGCATAAATTATACAAACATTTCCTCACAACAGCTACTATTTTTTATTGCTCTCGTACCCAATATCCAAAGTTCATTTTTGTGATGGACAGTAGACTCAAGAACCCCCTTATGCAATTTACATAACTTCCACAGAAAACAAAATTAGTCTTTGTAATCTACTGCACGCCCTTCTAACAGCTTTTTGTTTGACCTCTTTTGCCATCCGACCGTCATCCATCATATTTACTACCAAATCCTTATACGAATCGACCACTTTCAATCTTCCACTAATCGTAATTCTTTGCTCCATCACCTAGATTGCCATTTAACCTTACTTGTGCCTACAATTATTCTCAGGTTTTGTCTCTCTTTCACCATTTTCCCTTCACTAATAATTACCATTGCATCGTCTGAAATATCTGATATCCTGTCCTGAAACCTTGAGTTTATATCTACTGTCCTTTACCTAAGTTATACCATTTGTCCAATGAACGATATTGAGGAGCTACTGTGACATAATACTCTTGTCTAAGGCACAGTTCTATCCCAAACCAGTCACTCTTTGCCTAAATATTCTAACAGACATTTCACTTCAATGGTAAAAATTTTTTATTACTCAGTTACTCATCTTTCTGTACCATACATTCCCAATTCATTCAACATTGCATCTTCCTTGCCTACATTTAGACTGTTCTTCCTCTATATGCCCTTTTCTTATGTGCTTTAATTTCTGGGAAAAAAAAAAATACCATATACCTTTCCTGGTGTACTAACTAACAGTGCACCAGTATAATTAATTATAACCTCTATGACCTGTAGTTCATTCTCTGTCATGTAACTTTGCATTCAGAGCAACTATCACAACTACCCATTTCTGTTCTGCTAACTTAGGTAGACACGTTATTATCACCATAGTAGCTGTCCTCATTAAAAATATATATTTATTTATGCAAAAGTCACTTTGGCGTCATTACTCGTTATTCTACCTCCCATTGATAAGGTCTCATTTCCTTCATTTCTATCTGACGTAATATAAGCATATTTCTACTACAGTAATATCACGGTAACTGATGTAACACAGGTAAAGGAATTATGCGCACAACGAATACGATTTCTAAATGGCGATTTAGGTTGTCATTTTAAAGGCAATTCTATTTCTCAGAGCTGTGCCCAGATGGATTCGAGCTGCTGGGTGACCGCTGTTATCTTTTTGTGGAGAATGCTTTAGAATGGCAAGCGGCAAGAGATTTCTGCAGAAGATTGAGTAGCAGTCGTTCAGTCGACTTGGCAGTGTTCGACCTTACTCCAGAGGATTGGTACCGTGTGTTTAGACGTTCTGGACAATTAGGTAAGCCATTAATGCAGTCTTTTCAATGCTGATGAAGAATGCGCTTTTAAGATGTCTATAAGTATTTTCGTACACATATTATGTACACATTAGCAGTTTCATTCACTGTGGGCATAGACCGATCATTAAAAGAATGAAATTTTGTATAAATACATTTGTGTTATATATATCATGTATACACCCATACACGAATCTGTGGCCAGCTACGTTGTTCAAGATGATATGATGTATATATTTATGTTCTCTTGCATCTGACGACGGTGCATGTTTTTCAAGCAAATGGAACTTAGGAAAAACAAAGTCAGGTTTTAAATAATCGACCTCTTAACAAAGGAAGATTATGTTACTTTATGAAGATATTTTAACCTACTAAGTATTGTTGAATGTATGTAATCCATTTTATACAAAATTTTCTCGAACATGTCTTCTGAAACTGAAACCTTCTAATGACTTTCACATGGAAGAATAAAGATAAAAAGTTAAAGGAGTCAGATTTCCCATAAGAAGTTTCTTTGCAGTGATTGAAAGTCACTATTCCTATTCCAGGAAGCCAAGACTACTATTGGGTAGGTGGATCAGATCACCTGCACAAGGGACTATGGTCTTGGATCGATGGAAGGCCTTTGGATGCTGAGAAAAGTTACTGGCGTGACGAGGACCCTCATGAACTGACAAACACATCATGCCTCGAAATTTACAGAAATAGCAAGGAAGTTTTTCCCAGATGGAAGTTTGCACTTGTTCCTTGTGTTGGATATGAAAGGGGATTCATATGCCAGTATGAGCTCGAAAGATTATCATAGAACTGAAATTTATTGGTACTCCATAATCACAATGGAGTCATAAATAAATGTGCTTATAATTATTAGTGGTATGTTCTTTTAAATCTTCCTTCCTTCAAAAAATGAGCGTAAGTTCATATGAATTTATGTATGCATCTATGAGTAAATACATACATATATACAAGGAGAAAGCTACGTGATAGTTGGGAATCCTTGAAAATCCTCAGCTGTTTCTCAAGCAATATAACACCTTCTATTCAGGTCAACACTCTCGCAGAACTAAGAATAACGAGAGCCTTTTACTGTCACTCTTTACACTTGTAACGCATTCGACAGACAACCAAAACTTTCTAGTGTTTTTCTTGGACCTATTAATGTTAATTTTATGGTTATTTACCTCTGTACTCATAGCTGTTGATACCCCGTCTACCCTATCCCCATTTAGATTGGTCTTCCTTTTCTTCATGAACAACTTGCCATGATCCATAAATTGAATATTTTCTAATCCTCCTCTTAATATAGTTAACCTCAAACTACCTACCTCAAGTTATACCTTCGATCAGTTACAGAAACAACTAAGTTTACTTGATCTCTTCTTATAATAGTCTGAAAGTGAATAAGTCCTTTCTATATCTAACTAGCTGACCAACCTGGTGCTGCCTGGGATAACTCTGAATGACAACTGTTAAAATTTCTATCTCTCTCTCTCTCTCTCTCTCCTGCCAATTCATCCTCAGTTTTTGTCCCTCTCTCTCTCTCTCTCTCTCTCTCTCTCTCTCTCTCTCTTCTCTCTCTCTCTCTCTCTCCTCTCTCTCTCTCTCTTTTCCCACTTTCTCTTCCCAAGCACCCACTCTATTCTCTCTCTCTCACTTTCTGTCCCTCTCACTCCCTCTTTCTCTCACTCTCTCACTTCTTCTCAACCTCACTCTTTCTTTCTCTCACTCTCTCCCTCTCTCTTTCTCTCTCTCTTACTTTCTCTCTCCAACCTTCCCTGTCGCTTTCCCACTCTTTTCTCCCTAACACCCCCTCTACTCTCTCTCTCTCACTTACTCCCCCCCCCCGTCTCTCTCTCTCTCTCTCTCTCTCTCTCTCTCTCTCTCTCTCTCTCTCTCTCTCTCTCTCTCTCTCTCTCTTTCTTACTTCCTCCCCTTCTCACTATTTCTTTCTCTCACTCTTTCCCTCTCTCTCACCCTCTCTCTTTCTCTCCTTCTCACTCCAACCCTCCCTGTCTCTTTCCCTGTTTCTTCTCCAACCACCCCTATACTGTCTCACTTCCTCTCCCTCTCACTCTCTCTCTCTCTCCAACCCTCCCTGTCTCTTTCCTTCTTTCTTCTCCTGAACCTCCCTTTACTCTCTCTCTCACTTCCTCTCCCTCTCACTCTCTCCTTGTCACCCCCTTCCAAACCCCCACCCCCTTCTGGTACCACTGATGCTTTACCCTCTCAATATTCTTTTCCAGAGAGCAAGTAATATGTATACCGAAATCAGGTATGATAAAGTCGTAAAGTTACTAAGTCTATGGGCGTAACCAGCCCCATTTCAGGGAAGCCCTTCCCACCCCCCGCCCCCCCCCTTTGGTGTCCTTCGGTGCTAGTGATGTCTTACCCCAACAGTTTTCTTTTCCAGACAGTAAGTCATATGTATACCAAGTTTGGCTGAAATTGCTCAATGCATTTCAGAATTATGATGGAACATACATATGTACATACAACCATTTATATATATATATATATATATATATATATATATATATATATATATATATATATATATAGATAGCTAGATATATATATATATATATATATATATATATATATATATATATATATATATATATATATATATATATATATATTCTAATTAGGCAAGTTAAGACCTCACCTTCTCAATCATCTGTGGGTTGCATAGACGAGTTTTCTTGCTGGTCAGCTGTTATAGTGGTTAATGTCATGGTATGACACTCAGATGTCGCAGGTTTGCGTCTCCCCCAGGCACATGGAAAATCATTGGCTATGTAACATGATCAATTACTACTGCACTGAGGGGTCTATGGAGGGAGGTTGAAACCAACTTTGTTGGGAAGCTTGAATTTCAAGTCAATGGTGTCTGTGTCCTTGTTCCATATGAATACATTTCATCTACTGAAATAATAATAATAATAATAATAATAATAATAATAATAATAATAATAATAATAATAATAATAATAATAATAATAATAATAATAATAATAACCCCATATGTAAACTAATTCACAGGAATGTGGGCGCACCATTTGTGTATAAATTTGAAAACATGTTATATCAGGTAGCGATAAAACCCAATACCCCTAAAATGACTGCGCATAAATCTAAGGCTCAAATTGGATTATCTATGAAATCTTGGACCAAAACAAGGACATAACTATAATTTATCCTATGTTGTTAGCTTGTCATTACGCTGTACTTCCCAGGCTTAAAGCAAATAGTCGGTCATTGGTGGCCAAGGAAAGTGCTATAAAAGACAATCGCTGTTAGCATTACATGAAAAACATCCTTTCAGTGATTGTGAAAAGAGGTAACATAAATATTTTTCTTGTTTACACGCTGCAAGTGAAAGTATACTTGAGGCTGTTTTTTGTGGTAATATTTTAGACGGGAAAAATAGTGTGTATTTCACATTTCGTCATATAAAAGAAAATCGTCTTTCTCCACAAACTTCCGCTTTATGAATAATATCAGTTTGATTATACTAAATTAAAGGTCACTGCAAAATGCAGCTCTACATTGGCAATGACTCTTTCATTCATAAATGACTCCATTCATCATGACTGAATGCTTCAGTATTTGAACTGTAAAGGTCAAAATCACGTCTGTTGGAAAACTTAACCCATCTTCTCTTTGTGTGTGTGTGTGAGTGTGTGTGTGTCCAAGCAGTTCACTTGTCAGCATTTTCTAGAACAGAATTATGCCTCAAATGAAACACTGCTCATTATTCTCAATTCTATGATGGAAAGAGACGAAACGGGTTTCAAGTTCATAAAGGTAGAACTATATAATCTATCCATTTATAATTACAGGGGTTAAACATGTCAAATAAAAATAGCTAGCTAGGATACTTATCTGCTTTGTTTTTCTTTTGCATTGAAATGACAATTTGGCCAAGGAGACCTTACTCATCTGTGCCTCTTAAAGACAACTGAAATTATTAAGGCACGCAGTTAATCGTTTGCAGCAATATTTGTACACTTTTTTTTTTTATCAAAATTACGTTATTATCAGTTAATCTATATTTCTGTTTACATTTTACATACTTTTAATAAATAATTTTGAAGCTAACAAGCAGTCCCAACCTTTAACATTTAAAATATTAAGAGAAAAAAGCTGTTGAAATCATGGAAGACCAAATGGACTGGCATTTCTTATACAGACTTGAAGGAAATCGTTAAACTAATTCTTATATGATTTACCAGTGCAATATGATCCTCATAATCAGAGAGGTAAAAGGGTACCCAAGTGACACGCATATGTTCCCGAGAACTAGATGTTCGTACCCAATAATAGAACATTCATTATTTAAGGAATAAAGCTGACATTATTTCGACTGAGACTTTAGGGATCAAAGAGTACCTTGCATTTATGTTTACAATAATTTTTAAAATAAAGAATGGAATGTGAAAGAACAAGGATGCCCTTGGAATGGCTAAATGAGGTTGATCCATGTTAAGAACAGTCAGGTTATTTTGGCCAAATTACGAAAGTTTTTCCACAACAAAATGATAACATTTCGTTGTCTAAATACAGTTAACATGACAGGATTATAAAGGCTTTAATCACAACACAGGTAAATGACAAAATCCCGATAACTGTACGACATCCAGTCGGGAATCTCAACCACATAAGGTGGATACATACGGGTCAAAACAAAATCCCCAACGGGCTTTTACTAAACACGACGCAACATATCGCGTTAAAACCCTTGGGGGTTACTGTCTCGGAAAGATTACCGTGACTTTTTCCTGTGACTTTTTCAGTGACCTTTTTCCCGTGACTTTTTACCTTGATTCAGGTGAGGTGTCGCTTGGAAGTTCTCACAGCAAACACAAAACGATGTCTTTAACATAAAAATTAACAATAAAAGCTGATAAGCATTAGGGCGATAGAGTGCGCCCATGAAGATAAACTAAAGGTTAAGGAGAACAACAATATCTAATTAACTGAGTCTTTAAGATTTATATAAAAAATACGTTACAAGAAAGATAAGATTAACATACTATATGAAATTTCCCCAGAAGGTTTAATATCTAAGAAGAACGAAATTTATGTTTCTTAATTAATTGTATTGACCTAATCGTTCATTGCGTAGGAAGTCACATGCGTCGACCTTAAAAAAAAAAAAAAAAAAAAAAAAAATATATATATATATATATATATATATATATATATATATATATATATATATATATATATATATATATATATATATATTCTATTCACTGTAATCTATGTCTGCAGAAATATATACATATTTTTACAGAAGGTTGTTGGCAATAAGCATAATCATCGTGAATAATCATTGAAGTTATGTACATTGAAATAAAGATTATCAAACATAATCAAACAGGATTATTTTGAAACTTAGATCGTAAAAAAAAACTGAAATATTTTGGACGAGTTAATTTGGATTTAAATTCGTGATCAAAAACAAGAAGTGCGTTTTTTATTAAAAAGAAAGTAGAGACCCTTAAACATTATTATTATTATTATTATTATTATTATTATTATTATTATTATTATTATTATTATTATTATTATTATTATTATTATCCTGGTTTATGTTCGAATGCCTCCTTACTGAAATTATTTGATTCATCTGACGAAACTCATTTGTTTGTCACAGGCAATAATTTTATTCAGGAACTTCTGGTTCCGTGTCATATCTCGTAGGGGTGTAATCATTATCACTGTGCCTTTGTTGTTGATCAAACTCTGCAACGTCTTGAAAAACTAATTTCCAGACCATAACAGAGACTGCTACAGCAACTATATTCATGTTTTTTTCATACTCCTTCAAAATTTAATAGCAAACATAATGTTGGTCCCAGGACTGCGTTGTAGTATTTCTCTCTGTAGAGTTTTAAGGTAGATTTAGTTCTCGAACTGGGCACCATCGAGGAGGGCACGTTTTTATTCTAAAATCTGAGTGATTCTTGCGCAATGTATGGTACCTCTTCAGGTGTTCAACGAGTCGTTGGTGCACCTCGATTTTAATATGATTTTGCTAGAATTGATAAGTCTCAAGTTTGTTGATAGGATTGTAAATAGTGGACCTCCTTTACTCTCGGATTGTGGTTTGGTTTTCAATCTGATATCTTCTCACTCTCTTGTTCTTCTGGACTCTTGTTTATCATGATATTTCCTTGGAAATTTTCTACTGTTTCAGTTGCCTCCATGGGATAAGTATCAACGTGCTTTTCAGTTCCTAGAGTAAGGATGTGCCTCTCAATCTGACATGGTTTAAAAGCTGTGCATACACAAACTCTCTCCGTCGGTTAAGTTAAAATGAAAGTCCTCCTCGGCCTCTGTAGGCTTATAGGGTAGGCGCTGATCTCTGTTTCTTAGGCTGATAGCCTGTGGGAGGATAGTTCCCAATTCCTATGACACGTGGCCAGTGTGTGGTTAGGCTCACTGTTTAACTCTCCAGTCTGCGGGCTGGTACCTATTCTACTACTGAACCTTTCGGTTTTTTTTAGGACCGTTGCGTTGACTGGCTGCCGGATTTTTGCAGTGACGCAATATATGGGGTATATCTAGAAATTCAGAAGAGATATATCCTTTCCGGTTGCCGGACTGTAGGTACAACACAATGATATCCTTCCAGAGAAACCCTTGTAGACCGTTTTCCCTCTTATGAATAAATTTATTCATTTCTTATTTCTGTCCATATTCTAAGACTTATATTATCATTGGCAATTACGGCATGGTCGCACATGTGTCAAACGTGTAATTAAGAGATAAACTCTTAAAATATACTGTAAAATTAATAAAACAGTGAATAAATTTGTTCTGGATAAAATACTAATTATGCTTCGACCGTCATCCTGTTATGTATGTCCATGGAAGGATGTAACACCTATAATATGTAGAATACACATACCACAACGAGTGTCGGAGATAGATTTTGCGTGAGGATAACTGAAGGTTCTTCGATGAAATATCAGACACGAACTTTCCTATGTGCATTCTGTTGCTGATTTGTGAATGAGATATTTTTCTCTATCGTTATTTATCAGGGAATGTTTGGAAATTTAGTGGTTTGTACCTCAGCGTTTTTTACATGAAATATATATATATATATATATATATATATATATATATATATATATATATATATATATATACCCCAATACGTAAACGGTGTGGCATATAATGAGGCACAAAACACGCGCCTTATTAAACAAAATTAATCTTGATTTAAAAAAGATTGCTGTGAAAAATATCGAGCTTTTCTCAGCCTACATCTCCTTAAAAAGACAGCTGTTTATTTCCCAAGGAACTGATTTTTATTTTTTGCGAAGGACCTTTGTCACGTCAGATAACGCCAAAGCGTGTATTTAAAAGCCGTTCCCTTCTGACGATGACATGCAAAGGCACAATGGAACGATACGCGCTGTTGTTCCTCTTTCTTCAGATCTCTGTTTCTGTATCAGGTAGGCATTTGGGTGATAGTTATAGTAAGGGTGATATTATTATTATTATTATTATTATTATTATTATTATTATTATTATTATTATTATTATTATTATTATTATTATTATTTCAGTAGATGAAATCTATTCCCATGGAACAAGCACACAGGGGCCATTAACAAACTGCAGCAGTAATTGATCTTGATACAGAGCCAGTGATTTTTCATCGCCAAAGTAGCACCATTCGCCCTTTTATAGCACTCAACTCCCACGCTTCCTGCATTTCAGAGTCGTTCCTTCTCAAGACCTCTCTTGCGTCATCTGTACAGCCATTTCAAGGTCTTTCTCTACACCTTCCTCCTGACACTTCTCAGTTATGCACTCTTTTCCCAGCCTTCACTGTCCATTCCTTCACATGACCACACTTTCAAAATACTCCTATCCTCCTTTCTCCAGAGCTAGCCTATTCACTATTTCTTTTATGTGTGTTCATATTTCCCATCGCCACAATTCTTCTCACTCCTCATAAATTATACAAACATTTCCTCACGACAGCTTCTATTTTTTATTGCGCTCGTACCCATTACCCAAAGTTCATTTTTGTGATGGACAGTAGACTCAAGAACCCCTTTATGCAATTTACATTACTTTCACAGAAAAAAAAATTAGAGTCTTTGTAATCTATTGCAGACCCTTCTAATAGCTTTTTGTTTGATCTCTTTTCTCATCCGACCGTCATCCATCATATTTACTACCAAATCCTTATACGAATCGACCACTTTCAATCTTCCACTAATCGTAATTCTTTGTTCCATCACCTAGATTGCCACTTAACCTTACTTGTGCCTACATTTCTTCTCAGCCTTTGCCTCTCTTTTACCACTTTCCCTTCACTAATAATTACCATTGTATCATCTGAAATGTCTAATATCCTGTCCTGAAACCTTGAGTTTATATCTACTGTCCTTTACCTAAGTTATATCATTTGTCCAATGAACGATATTGAGGAGCTACTGTGACATAATACTCTTGTCTAGGGCACAGTGATTTCACAAACCAGTCACTCTTTGCCTAAATATTCTAACAGACATTTCACTTCTATGGTAAAAATTTTTAATTACTCAGTAACTCATCTTTCTGTACCATACATTCCCAACTCATTCAACATCGCCTCTATAACGATTCTATCACAGGATTTTACGAGGCCCAAACTGCTCACATAATACTTTACAGCAAAAGTTTATCTGTCTTCCTTGCCCACATTTAGACTGTTCTTCCTCTATATGCCCTTCTCTTATGTGCTTTAATTTCTGCAAAAAAACATACCATATACCTTTCCTGGTGTATTAACTAACAGTGCACCAGTATAATTAATTATAACCTCTATCACCTGTAGTTCATTCTCTATCATGTAACTTTGCATTCAGAGCAACTATCACAACTACCCTTTTCTGTTCAGCTAACTTGGGAAGACACGTTATTATTACCATAGTAGCTGTCCTCATTAAAAATATATATGTATTTATGCAAAAGTCACTTTGGCGTCATTACTCGTTATTCTACCTCCCATTGATAAGGTCTCATTTCCTTCATTTCTATCTGATGTAATATAAGTATATTTCTACTACAGTAATATCACGGTAACTGATGTAACACAGGTAAAGGAATTATGCGCACAACGAATACGATTTCTAAATGGCGATTTAGGTTGTCATTTTAAAGGCAATTCAATTTCTCAGAGCTGTGCCCAGATGGATTCGAGCTGCTGGGTGACCGCTGTTATCTTTTTGTGGAGAATGCTTTAGAATGGCAAGCGGCAAGAGATTTCTGCAGAAGATTGAGTAGCAGTCGTTCAGTCGACTTGGCCGTGTTCGACCTTACTCCAGAGGATTGGTACCGTGTGTTTAGACGTTCTAGACAATTAGGTAAGCCATTAATGCAGTCTTTTCAATGCTGATGAAGAATGCGCTTTTAAGATGTCTATAAGTATTTTCGTACACATATTATGTACACATTAGCAGTTTCATTCACTGTGGGCATAGACCGATCATTAAAAGAATGAAATTTTGTATAAATACATGTGTTATATATATCATGTATACACCCATACACTAATCTGTGGCCAGCTAGGTTGTTCAAGATGATATGATGTATATATTTATGTTCTCTTGCATCTGACGACGGTGCATGTTTTTCAAGCAAATGGAACTTAGGAAAAACAAAGTCAGGTTTTAAATAATCGACCTCTTAACAAAGGAAGATTATGTTACTTTATGAAGATATTTTAACCTACTAAGTATTGTTGAATGTATGTAATCCATTTTATACAAAATTTTCTCGAACATGTCTTCTGAAACTGAAACCTTCTAATGACTTTCACATGGAAGAATAAAGATAAAAAGTTAAAGGAGTCAGATTTCCCATAAGAAGTTTCTTTGCAGTGATTGAAAGTCACTATTCCTATTCCAGGAAGCCAAGACTACTATTGGGTAGGTGGATCAGATCACCTGCACAAGGGACTATGGTCTTGGATCGATGGAAGGCCTTTGGATGCTGAGAAAAGTTACTGGCGTGACGAGGACCCTCATGAACTGACAAACACATCATGCCTCGAAATTTACAGAAATAGCAAGGAAGTTTTTCCCAGATGGAGGTTTGCACTTGTTCCTTGTGTTGGATATGAAAGGGGATTCATATGCCAGTATGAGCTCGAAAGACTATCATAGAACTGAAATTTATTGGTACTCCATAATCACAATGGAGTCATAAATAAATGTGCTTATAATTATTAGTGGTATGTTCTTTTAAATCTTCCTTCCTTCAAAAAATGAGCGTAAGTTCATATGAATTTATGTATGCATCTATGAGTAAATACATACATATAGACAAGGAGAAAGCTACGTGATAGTTGGGAATCCTTGAAAATCCTCAGCTGTTTCTCAAGCAATATAACATTTACTCATCTGCCGCTTTCTCTAACACCTTCTATTCAGGTCAACACTCTCGCAGAACTAAGAATAACGAGAGCCTTTTACTGTCACTCTTTACACTTGTAACGCACTCGACAGACAACCAAAACTTTCTAGTGTTTTTCTTGGACCTATTAATGTTAATTTTATGGTTATTTACCTCTGTACTCATAGCTGTTGATACCCCGTCTACCCTATCCCCATTTAGATTGGTCTTCCTTTTCTTCATGAACAACTTGCCATGATCCATAAATTGAATATTTTCTAATCCTCCTCTTAATATAGTTAACCTCAAACTACCTACCTCAAGTTATACCTTCGATCAGTTACAGAAACAACTAAGTTTACTTGATCTCTTCTTATAATAGTCTGAAAGTGAATAAGTCCTTTCTATATCTAAATAGCTGACCAAACCGGCGCTGCCTGGGATAACTCTGAATGATGACTGTTAAAATTTCCATCTCTCTCTCTCTCTCTCTCTCTCTCTCTCTCTCTCTCTCTCTCTCTCTCTCTCTCTCTCTCTCTCTCTCTCTCTCTCTTGCTAACTTTCCCTTGGTTTTTCCCCTCTTTCTCCTCCTTAACACCCCCTCTACTCTCTCTCTCTCACTTCCTCTCCCTCTCACTCTCTCTCTCTCTCTCACTCTCACTTTTTCTCCCTCTCACTCTTTCTTTCTCTCACTCTCTCCCTCTCCCTTTCTTTCTAAAACCCTCCCTGTCGCTTTCCCTTTTTCTTCTCCCTAACACCCCCTCTACTCTCTCTCTCTCTTTTACTTCCTCTCCCCCTCACTCTCTCTATCTCTTTCTCGCTTCCTCTCCCTCTCACTATTTCTTTCTCACACTCTCTCCCTCCCTCTCTCTCTCTTTCTCTCTCCATCCCTCCCTGTCTCTTTCCCACTCTCTTCTCCCAACACCCCCTAAAATTTCTCACTTCCCCTCTCTCTCTCTGTCTCTCTCTCTCTCTCTCTCTCTCTCTCTCTCTCTCTCTCTCTCTCTCTCTCTCTCTCCCTCCATCTCTCTCTCTTTTTCTCTCCATTCCTCCCTGTCTCTCTCTCCTTCTCATACTCTTCGTTGGGTGAGTCGGTAGAGCGCAGACTGTCACTTGATGGGACGGAGTTCAGTTCCCCGGCCGGCTGATGAAGAGTTAGGGGAATTTATTTCTGGTGATGGAAATTCATTTCTCGCTATAATGTGGTTCGGATCCCACAATAAGCTGTAGGTTCCGTTGCTAAGTAACCAATTGGTTCTTAGCCACGTAATGTAAGTCTAATCCTTCGGGCCAGCCCTAGGAGAGCTGTTAATTAGCTCAGTGGTCTGGTAAAACTAAGGTATACTTTTTTTTCTTCTCCCTGAGGAACATATCAGGAGTGAGCGTAGATGTGTTTAAGAATAAGCTCGACAAATATATAAGATGCATCCCAGATCATCCAAGATTGGAAAATGCATAAAATACCGGAAGATACATTAGCAATTCTCTGGTAGACATCAGAGCTGCCTCACACTGAGGGACCTGTGGCAACCCGAACGAACTGTAAGGTCTGTAAGGTCTGCAAGGCCTAACACCCCCTCTACTCTCTCTCTTTCACTTCCTCTCCCTCTCACTCTCTCTCTGTCACCCCCTTCCCAACCCCGCGCCCCGCTTTGGTGCCATTAATGCCTTACCCCCACAGTATTCTTTTCACGACAGTAAGTCATAATGTACATCGAAATTAGGTATGATAAGTTCATAAAGTTACTAAGTCCATGGGCAAAACCAGCCCCGTTTCAGGGAACCCTTCCCCACCCACTTTGGTGCCACTATTGCACTTTCACCATGCCATGTTGAAGAATGATTGGAATTATTTCCTTTAGCAAAATGACAAATAAAAGTTCGGGAAGTCATTTATTTAAAGAAAAACCTCGAGTGGTCGACCGAATTGGAAAATAGCTTTCATAAAACTGATGGCTGTTCATCCTGTTGCTGTTCTTGATAAACATGCCCATTTGTCAATGCGTGCACTTTGCAAGAGAGAGGCATTTTCAGATATAACAACAGATATATCCTCTTATTACCGATGCGAGGGATTTCTCTTTTGCGTGCGTTGTACTGAAAATAGAAACGTAACAAATTGTTGATGTTAAAAATGAACAGCGCTCTAGAGCCTCGATGGCCAAGTCGGTAGAGCAGCAGCTTCGGACTTCATTGAGGTCTGTGGCGCGGGTTCAAATCCGCAGCCGACCGGTCAAGTGAGGCGGACACTTTGCTATCCGCATAGACACCCCAAGATTATGTATGTATCAACGGATAAGTTTGCTTAAAAGCAAATGGGTGTTACAAACTAATACACGCAAAAACAAAGCTACTCCAACATCTAAAAACATAACAGACACCTCACACGTCTCGAACTGTCGACCTAACCGCTAAACTCTCCTTGCTGCTAGGAGAAAGGGAGCTGGTGATTGGTACGATACATGTACTTGCGCTACCGGGGTCTAAGCGATGTCAGGCAGGGCAGCCGATCGAGACTACGGTCTACTCCAAAGCCAAATCAAAGTCCTTCAAAAGAAGGCATCGTGCTCACCCCATACAAAAAATGGGAAAAAGCACGTTAAAAGAAGAAGAAGAAAAATAAACAACGCTCTATCGAGCCTGTATTTTTTCCTGTCCGTGAATAATTTTCTTATTAAAAGATAGTTTATTGATAAACAGCTTTTTGATATCCAGGGAAGTAGTTTTGTTGGACGATACTGTGTAAACCAAAGGATTCATTGCTATTCAGTAAAACGACGTAATGTCAGGACAAATACCTGTACTTTTCACATCATTAAACATTTTTCCTGCTTTGTTCAGCAAAATTTTCACCAAGGTCAAGAAAGTCCTTGTTTGATCAAAACCTGAAGACTTTATAGGTAAATATGAAAACACGATTAACTCGGCGAGCCTGAGGTGATTTAATTTAAGCTATCAAACATCGAGCTATTTATGTAGGGGAGAAACTGTTCCTTATTTGGTGCGGAGTGTTCTGAGTTAAGTACATCTTAGTTTAACCGGGACCTACAGCTTACTGTGGAATCCGAACCACATTATAGCGAGGAATGAATTTCTATCACCAGAAATAAATTCCTCTTATCCTTCATTGGCAGGTCGGAGATTCGAACTCGCGGCCAACAGAGTGGTAGCTGAGAACGGAACCCGCTTGCCCAACGAAGAACTACCTCCGTTCTGAATGTGGAATTCACAGTCCCCCATACATCATCTACTAGGTTGCACAGCACCGTTGTTCCGAATTCTAGACCCTCAAGGCCTGATAGATTTTGCTGGCAAACACGACCTTTAAACCTTCGACCATTGACCTTTAAAGCCATAAACACGCAGAGAGAGAGAGAGAGAGAGAGAGAGAGAGAGAGAGGAGTGATTCTATGAATGACAGTAAGGAGAAAATTTTTATGTTATTAGCGAAGAAACAGTTCTCCAATAGAAAGGTCTGCCGTTACTTCAACAGTAGCTTTAAGCATTTGCTGACCTCAGACAGGAAATCATAGAACAGTATTATGGTAAAAAATGAGCGACAGTTTTCATGAGACTGACCAAAGCGGGAAGATGTTCCTGCCGTGCAAGGAGTTTCAGTAAAGAACTGGGAAATGGAAATATTATATATACAGGTATTTTCAAATTGTTGTGCAAGTTTTTATGCTTTTCAAGTGTATCATATGAGATCCAAATTCAACTACGTAATACTTAAAATATCAACTAATGTACTCATCTCCTTTGTGTTAGAGCCGTTGCAAGTTTATGTTGGGCAAAAATTCGAATGGCTGATTACCTGACCAAAAGTTCGTGGCCAATGGATACGAACCCTAACAGACAATCCAACGTAAAAAATAGAGATTGATATTATTAATTTTCTTTCATTTCTTTTCATGTTGAACAAATTCTTTCATCTATATTTTTGAATAATGGATACTGCGATATTTTAACACCGAAATGAAGCAGCTTTCCATAAACGTTTTTGTCTGATCCATAAAGAGACGATGGCTAAGAGTACATGAAAAATGACGACTCAGAAACAGGGCGTGCAAACTCCGTTTTCGTGTTGAAATATCAGTAACACTGAACCGATTATTATTGGAAGCTGTAATTAAGATAAGACCACTGATGTAAGAAAACTTGCATGAAAACAGACTACATCAATACAATTGATGTTATAAATACATTTGCAACCTATATATATATATATATATATATATATATATATATATATATATATATATATATATATATATATATATACATATATATATATACACACACACACACACACACACATATATATATATATATATATATATATATATATATATATATATATATATATATATATATATATAGACAAGTACGGAAGAATGACATGACTGAACTACGAAGCAACCGCCAGGCACTGACCCATTTCGTTCCTAATTGTGAGAGAATTTATTGTCAAAATCACATCCTATCACAACGGCATTAGATGCATTAATGGTTAATCTTTTAATTTCATCATTTTGTGATTTTATGAAGCGCTCTTAACTTCCCATTGCCTAAGCTGAAATAATCATAACAGATTATTAATTTAAATAAACGGTGCTGTGAAATAATTCAGTGAAAACTTTTCATATCAGCTAGTATGCAGTTATATAAGAATGCTCTGGATAAACTCCGCTAATTGGCTAATTCGGTTTTGTTGCTCTGGGTATAGCGACATAGCAAAATCCTGCCACACATGAGTAATTAAGGAACGGACGTCCATCCTCTCGCGTACTCAGACACACGTGAATTTATACATAAATAAGAAAAACGCTAAGTATATCTTAGTTTATCCAGACCACTGAGCTGATTAACAGCTTTCCTAGGGCTGGCCCGAAGGATTAGATTTATTTTTACGTGGCTAAGAACCAACTGGTTACCTAGCAACGGGACGTACAGCTTGTTGTGGAATTCGAACCACATTATGACGAGAAATGAATTTCTATTACAAGAAATAAATTCCTTTAATTCTGCACTGGCCGGTCGTAGAGTCGAACGCTGGGCCAACAGCGGGCTAGCCGAGAGCTCTACCCACCCCGCCAAGGAAGAACTACACATCTGTAGATCACATACATGCGGAACGACGGGTCTCATTTCAGTATCACATACTAATAATCATGAAAGCATAAAGCTAAATGAAATATAACTGAAGCAGGAAAATGTGCAGAGGAAAGTTCATTTAAAGGATATCACAGCGAAGATGCGATACGGAAAGGTTTTTGCTTATATCATGATTAATACGTACTGCTTATCTTAATGATATATGTGATTTTATTTTGTCAGATCCATTGGTAAAATCCTCCCCCTTACCCATTGATAACATCCTCCAAGATGAATACAATGCATAAAAGCGTGAAAATATCCCTGAATGGATAACAAAATGGTCCTGGCCGTAAAATTCTTTGCAAAAAGGAAGTTGCAGTAGGTAGTATGAATATCTGGAGCGGAGTAGACGTTGTGCTACGATTAAGGACATAATTGCATTTTAAGGAACCAGTTCAGTAGTCAATACCTCCAGACACTAAATATCCTTAGTTCACCCCTTTTTCATTAATTGATAGCAGTATCCAGTTGTACCCCGGAATTATCTAATCCCAAAATAAATATATAAATTTAACGAAACTTGATGTTTACAAGGTCTCTGGAGTGAAATGCACGCTCATTACTTCAGTTGTACCGTACAGTTTTATATAAAAAGGAGTGATAAAGCCTAATCAATGGCACAATTCACTAATGCACTGAATTCGTGCCTGGATGAAGCACGCACTAGTTAACTGAAGAGGTATTTATGAAGCGCCATGTCTTTGAAAATAACTATGAAAAGGCACCTATTGTAACATTGGAAACTGAAGCATTAACTTTTACCCATCGGTTACCTCAGGCCTCACAATGAAATCTGTTTAGGCTACCTAAACGGTTTACTTCATTATCTTACATACTGCTTGATTTGACTGTAGCCAAAGATATTTAGTATGTCTTTGAAATTTGGTTACATTATAATTCGACATTCGTTCCTTGTCTTTGCGTCCCATCACTCGACCTAACGATCACACCTTTGCCCACCCACAAAAATGCCTACATTCACATACACACACGAGTTTAAAGGGATTCATAATTTGCAATAACGTAGAAGACGCCAAGCAAACTCATATTAAAGATAACTGAACAACAAAGAATCATAAATACATTGAACCTCTCGTAACGATGATTATGGAACCGATTTTACTACGGAGACCGCTTATCGTAGTCAATCACACAGACTGAAATACCCTACACTTACCTTTAGACATGATAGAAAAATATGTCAAGTGATAAAGAAATGTAGGCATCCTTTAACATCCCATTAATAGGTCTCGTGGTCACGTGACATCCTAACTGCTCTTTATCTTGGGCACTTGGCGGCGAGCAGTCTTTCAAAAGACCCCAGTTCGATTCCAACCTAGAAAGGATAATTCCTTGATTAATTCCTTTCCCAGTTCTTAGACATTCATTGCAAAGGATATTTCGAAATATATATAAAATATAAAAGTCAAAACTTCCTCGATGAATCGGAAGGAGAAGCTGGTGGTGTTGTTTCTCTCCAAAGCGCGGAAGTTGTATTGGTTCTTGAGCGGAGCGGAAAACTTTGTCAGATCGAATCTGATGGAATTTTGGGTGATAGTGGCGTAATGTATCACGTGCCCAGGGTTTACTCATCGGAGAGAGAGTGAGAGTAATAGTGGCGCAATGTATCACGTGCCCAGGGTTTACTCATCGGAGAGAGAGAGTGAGAGAAGAGTTGTATGATGGTCTGGACGTGTTGTTACCGACTGATGCAAGAACATACTTCCCTCTTGTTCTATTCCCCCCAAAACCGGCCCCCCCCCTCTCTCTCTCTCTCTCCCCGACCCCAGAGAGAGAGAGAGAGAGAGAGAGAGAGAGAGAGAGAGAGGAAGAAGCAGGAGAAATAGACTCGGTATATCAGTACTAAATGGTTACAGAAGGATTATTAAAGGTTTCGTATTTTTTGGTTGAATATAATTAGAAGAAAGATACAATCACATCGAAAATCTACCATACTTTAGTTCGGATAACTGAGGTGATGTCTGACTATCTCACGCGAAAAGAATTGCAGTTTAAAAGGGTTTCAGAGATAAATGTTCTAGAAGGAATAAAATGCGATTTTTGAAAATCAATATTCTGTACCTTGAAAAGAAAACTCTAAATTTATTTGAAAGATGAACCAGTATCAGGAAAATCGAGTCAATTTTTCGCTGAGATATACTTTTTTTTTTTATTTTTACTGAACATTGTATGCAGTGGGCACATAACAGAAATATTTGTAAATTTTTAAATTCAGTTTTTTTTGAGGTTAAAGAACAAAATCACTAAAATCTGATATAAAATTCATCAAAAGTTCAACCCGAAATAGCCAGTGCAATACCGAGATAATCTATTGGAGTTGTTACTGAAATCGTTTATTTAATTTATTAGTCAATATTTCCCGTACTGTTTGCGTCCTCATGTCCATTAAATGCGTGTTGATAACAGGAGTTTCCCTTCCACGTTTCAGGACAAGATCAATAAACAATGTTTCCGTCAGATCTGATGTCCGCTTCCATCTGCGGAACAGCACAGGATGGAAATCCCCCCCCCCCCCCAAAAGAGCGCGTTTACGCCCCTTAGTCTTTTTCCGTGTTCTGTTTCATCATACTTTCCACTGCAATGTTACATAATTAATAACAGTTTCATTTCTTCCCTTCACCGATGTATTAGCGTATTTCTCTCGTGCTCAGATATTATTATTGGATGCTGTAAAACGTCATATAATTACACTTTAAAGCTCCCCGCTGTAAAAGTGGTGAAATATTAATATATACTCGTATATCACGCATTTGAAAACAAATGAAATCCACTAATCCCATTACTGAAAACGATTATATGAAAGGGAATGTTTTAAAAGCATTGTTATTAGAATTTCCCAATTGCAGCTCGATGCTTCGACGATATCGTTGGTCTTTCGTTAACGTTCAAATATATTTCGACGTTTCGTCATTCGTTTATCCGAATATCCCTACAGAAAGTCTATTTCAATATGAATGTGGCGTCCTTTCTCTCTGTTTTTCACCGTCCTTGTTTTCTCTCCTTGTTTTTAATTCGTCCTTATCCCTTAAAAAAAAAGGCAAAGAAGAGGAATTGTTTGGGTTGTGAAACAATTAGTCCATTCCGTGACGCCAGTCAAGATTTTTTTTATACTTTTTATCGAAAGGATTAAACTTACATTATTTACAATTACAATATTTACAATATGGTTACAGTATACATCAACACAGTATACATAGGCATTTCTGTACGTAAGCATAATCCCTCTAAACTGACAATTTGCACATCTTGCTTTAGATTAGAAAATCACGGGAATGCAACAAAACTCTGGATGAAGCTTCATCCAGAGTTTTGTTGCATTCCCAAGGGATTATGCTTATGTACAGAAATGCCTGTGTATACTGTGTTAATATATACTGTAACCATACAGTAAATATTGTAATTGTAAATAATATAAGTTTAATCCTTTCACTAAAAAGCTGAACAAAAAAATCTTGACCGGAGTCATGGAACAGATTGTTTGATAACCCAGACAATTCCTCTTCTTTACAATGAAAAGGGAGGAACCGTTTAGGCAAATCAACCTAAAAGTGAGACAATTCCAGTAACTCAGGGACGTCGTCTATTTGAGTTCTGAAGGGGAAATTTATTGTCATTAATTAATTAGTAAAATAAATTAATAAAGTTGTGCAGGTACTAGCTTTAAATTTAATGCATTCATGTCATAAAATTCTATTGGTCATTGCTGTCCTAATGATATTTAACATGAGTAAAGATTGAAATGACACTAATTTACCATACTCTTGATGGTGAACATATTGTAAGTTTTACGAGATATTTTTAGCTTTCCCTTCTCTTTTTCACAGTTCCTGCTGAGTTTCTCGACTTTCTAACCTTTGTGGATACAAAAACTATCATCTGGATAAAACTTGCAGGTTGCCCTTTGAATTTCTTTAAGGGATAAAGATTAAAAACAAGAAAAAATGTAGAGATTTGTACATTCCACAGTAGGATTCAATCCTGCGGTCGAGAATTTGCTAGCTAACTGAGCTACAAAACTTTCGTGTTCGTTGCAAAACAGTACTGTTTCGCCGTCTCTGGAATCCTGCTGAGAATGAAGTTTCTCCATTCATGACACTCAAGGACAATACGTAGGTTAATCGTGACAAGAGTACGCCCCAAAAAGTTTACGGAAGTTGGGGAGTTACGACGTCGTAACAAACGGTTTAAAATACATATATAATAAGGTGATTTTGACAGGCGTATTTTATATATATATATATATATATATATATATATATATATATATATATATATATATATATATATATATATATATATATATAAATGAATTATACACACACACACACACACACACACACACACACACACACACATATATATATATATATATATATATATATATATATATATATATATATATATATATATATATATATATATATATATTGTGTGTGTTTATTATTCGTATTATAATGCTTTTATTTCCCAAATCTACATAAGAGTCAAATCACGTAAATTATAGGTTTAACTATGAAACGAAAAGTCAGGATGGAGGAAGAAATAGCGAATCTTAGGAACACCTGACTTTCTTGAATGAAAGAATTATGCTAATCCGCCCTTCGGGGAACAATATTGCTTCTCCCACAGAAAATATATTCATGACATTTATTATTTCTAACGATGAAAGATTTGGCGTGTGAGTTTTCAACAAGGAGTAAAAAGCCCCGATTTTAGCTCTCACGAAACCGCGTCTGATCTTTCTTTCTCATATAATATATATATATATATATATATATATATATATATATATATATATATATATATATATATATAAATGATATATATATATATATATATATATATATATAGATATTATATATATATAATATATATATATATATAGATATATATATATATATATATATATATATATATATATATATATATATATATATATATATATATATATATATATATTGTTACATATGGGGACCTAGCTGATGAGTTTATTACTTGATTAACGTAATTTATAAGGCCCTGAGTGCCAAGGACACACACAACCTGTCAACTGAAGCTACAAATTAACATCACAGACAGATGATTATTAAATTGAATAAGGTCACCTGTCGAGAGGAAACTCGACGCAAAGAATATGCAGTTAGCTCAGATATTTACTTGACCAATCGCCCAACTTCGGACGCAGTCAATTTTCTCTTCGCTTCAGTATCAGTAATGTTTTTTCTTTTTACACAACGGTTATTACCCTACGCAGTCAGCGCTGGCAAGCGGGTTTTCCTGTTCCGAACAATGGGATCGAGACACAAGGCTGCCTAAATACTGTAAATTACTTGTTTAACCTTCCCTAATTCCTAGTTAATTCACGGGAATAGTTGAATGTCGCTAAAGAATATAAATTATTCTGAGGGTGGATGATCAACATACCAATTTGCAGCCCTCTAGCTTCAGTAGTTTTTAAGATCAGAGGGCGGACAGAAAAAGTGCAGGCAGAACCAAGTGCGGACGGACAGACAAAGCCAGCGCAATAGTTTTCTTTCACGGAAACTAAAAGCCAAAGTCGCTGAATACGGCCCAACTCCTGCAGATACCATATGTTGGGAGTTCAGAGAAACCGCAAAAAAAAAAAAAAGGAAATGATAATAGCTAAATAATAGACTACCCGATGAACTTAGATTCCAGCAGCTGACAATAACCTACAGATAAATCCAAACGGGACACAGACATTAAAACACTGAATGCAGTTACAGGCGTTACCGATCTTCCTCCAATCACAGGCGATTAGGATTTGGGTCTGCTCATCGTATCTGTTGAAACATTATTGTAAACTTCAAAATGAAAAGTTTCCCGTAGTTGTGATTCCTAGTCACGAACCATTTTCAACTGGGTAGTTTAAAATAACTTTGTATTTGTTTAGCTATTTTTGTTTAAAGATAACAATGTTGGCACACATTTCTTATGTTACAAACCCCCGGTAGTTTAGAGTTGACAAGTCTTTAGATAATCGATTTCCCAGATGGATATGAAATGCTATACACTTATAAACGAGAGCATTCATTTGTCACTGAAGTAAAAAATACTGACTGCGGATATTAAAATAATGTATATTTGATTTCTCAGGCAGCGCTTTGAGAGAAATTGTCTTTTACATCAATTTTTCTTGTCACGACAGAAATCCATTTAGTTTTCCTTATAATTTTAATCGTAACAGAGACGTAATTAAAAAAAAGGTATTTCTTTTGGGAACTGGAAACTACTTGCAGCTATTCCTAATTTGCGATTACCAGCGGAAGCAGGTCCATTAAGCTTAACAGGAATTAGGCTTTTTTTTCCCAACGACTTCCACTTGTTATTTTGAAAAGTGCTTTTCACAATTAGAAATTTTTAAAGCGTCTCTTTGCGTTTTTTTTTTCATCAGAGATGGATGGACTAGAAATGGAATTTATTTTTATCAAGAGTAAGCAATATACATGAAGTGATGATTTTGATAAAATGGCATTTTGCCAATAAGTAAGGCGAGACTCTTCTTTTATCTCTGCCACCCATGAAAACTTGTCTATTGTATGGTAGGAGAGAATAATATAGATTGCACAACAAACGACAAGACCCACTATATATATATATATATATATATATATATATATATATATATATATATATATATATATATATATATATATGCTTACATGTCACTAAATAGCGCGTGACAATATATTTAGCCAAGGCCAAAGGAAAAAAATATAAGAAGTACCAAGCGCTTTCAACACATTTTCGAGGTACCTCGAAAATTGTGTTGAAAGAACACGAAAGCGCTTGGTACTCCTTCTTTTATTTTTTTTCCTGTGGCCTTGGCTAAATACAAATACATATATCTGTAATAAATTTCTGGCTCACATCAGGATCGAACCCAGGTCTTTCAATTGAAAGACTTGGTTCGATCCTGATGTGAGTCAGAAATTTATTTCTGTTCCACACGTGATTGTGTGTTGATTATTTCTATATATATATGTGTATACACACACATTATATATATAATATATATATATATATATATATATATATATATATATATATATATATATATATATATAATGTGTTCTTGTTGTGCAGCCAATATTATTCTCTCCTACCATGTAAAGGACTCAGTATCAATGACTGGAAAGTTCCAGTGGATTTATTTGCTTCCTTAAAAAAACTCATTGTTCTTCTGTATACCTAGGCTTTGATTTATGTACCTAGAAGTAGGATGACTGTGGTGATCGCAGCATTGGGCTGTGAATTTTATGGAATACCAACTTCATCCTAAAAAAACTTAGTAAGAGAAGACGTTATATGCTATCTTTGATTTTGATTGGTTGGTTAGTTTAGCTTAAGGCCTGCTTGTGCAAGCACGGGGCCTTTACGTAGGGTAGCCCGGAAGCATTTCCCCGAGTTGTAACCGAGTACCGGGACCCTTCCCTGGAAAAAGCTGGACGCCAAATCTTGAAAACTAACCGGAGAATTTTCTTGAAAATAGTCTCAATATGTCTCCCATACCCAAATTAATGTCAAGGTACTAATTAATCTAACCTAACCAACCTAACCTAGGAGCATGACAAAAAAAAAAAAAAAAAAAAACTGGGGCTGGTGCAATACTAGCATACATCTCAGGAATTTGCAGCCCGGAAGAGTATTAATTAATGTGCGGGAGAGAGGCGGCCTGACTTTGGCCAGGCGGACCAGCTAAAATAATTGTATATTATATCATATTTGGTCGCATCTGTCGCCGCAGACTATTTCTCCATGGCTCCCTTTGAATCATCAGCGCTGTTGTTTGCCTGACTCGAATATATTCGTCAGTTTTCTCGCAGATATTCCTTTTAATTCTACCGATTTCGTCGTGATTCTGTAGAGTTGCTGTGAATCAGAGGTACTTAGATATTACGGTATACAAAATTCAAATACACATGAGCACATATTTTCTCTCATCCAATGAAAAAAAATGTAAAAAATCTGCGTTTATTACTAGTTTGTGTGTTTTGTCTTATCGTAACCCTGTGAGATAACTTTAGAAATTTTGCACAGGAATAAATACTTCATTTCACAATAACTACTTTTGTTAATATTAAACGTAGTTGCACCAGCAACAACATAAATTAGTTAGCAATGAAATGTAAAGTTAACATACATACAGATCGTCCGTATTTTCTTCGGTTACTCTCATGTTTGTGATCAAAACCTCATGAGAAAGTATCCTGGCTGAAGAGCCACGTTTTGTTCTCTGAGCCACAAGGGATCTCCTCGGGGGGGGGGGGGGTGGCGCATATTCCTGAGATGCATGCTGGTATTGCACCTGCCAGGTTTTTTTTGCTATGCCCCTAGGTTGGGTTAGAATAGGTTAAATTTGTCTGTGCGCAGTAATTAGGATGTGGGAAACATAATGAGATTATTTTCAAGAAAATTCTGTGGTTAGTTTTTAAGAAATGGCGTCCCGCTATTTTCAGGGAAAGGTCCTGGTACCAATTCCCGAGATGTATACTAGTATTGCACCAGCCCCGGTTTTTTTGCCATGCCCCTAGGTTAGGTTAGGTTAGGCTGATATGCATATTAATGTAATTTGGGGTGTGGGGAAACATAATGAGATGTATTTTCAAGAAAATTCTGTGGTTAGTTGTTAAGATATGGCGTCCCGCTTTTTTTCAGGGAAAGGTCCCGGTACTCGGTTGCATTTCGGGAAAAACTTCAGGAGGATCCTGCTGTTTCTGTCGCAAACTTCTCTTCTCCCCTACCTCTTTTCATCGTTATTTTTTCTTCCTTTCGCTAGAAATCAAAATATATTTATTTCTTGAATAAACCTCCCTCACTTTTTTCCCTATTTTGTTTTTATCAGTTTTTGTCTGGATTTTTACCTGCGCTGTATTTCACGGATTTCATTGATTTTTAGAGCAATTTTTTAGAGTAATTACGCGACTTTGGAAATAAAGAATGATGCTAAACTTAGTACGTTTTCTGGTCCACCTTCGCGCTGGTGTCCTGCTGACAGTCGCCTACCCGTTATATATATTATATATATATATATAATATATATATATATATATATATATATATATATATATATATATGTGTGTGTGTGTGTGTGTATAAATGTGTATGTATATGTATATATACAGTATATATATACATATATAATTGATATGTTATATATATATATATATATATATATTTATATATATATATATATATATATATATATATATATATATATATATATCTATATATATATATATAAATATATATATATATATATAATATATATATATATATAA